>JTDE01021375.1:0-63784 GCA_014338405.1 Paragonimus skrjabini miyazakii | reverse complement strand
CGATGTGTCGCAGTCAATGGCGTACCTGTATCCATTCCATTTCCGCTTCTTCCTCTTAGTCATTTCTCAATAATTTTCACCCTTCTTAGTAACGTTTTCTTCTAGGATATTCCACGTCACTGTTAAGGTGAGCGGCGGCCCGAGCCACAGTATCTTTTAGTCAGGCTCATGGCTGTTATTATTATTATTATGATGATGATGATTAGATGGAATATTTTCGATAGGAATTCCCTAGTGTAAATAACAGTGGCAAGATTCTACGTGATTTCATGTTGGTAATATAACCGAGATACTTCGTTACGAAGTTGGATAATATAAATTTGTTTTTAGAAACATCGTTTAGTACATTTGAAAGTGTCAACAAAACTGGAAAACATGAGACTCAGCAGATCGGAAGAAAAGGTTGACGGTGTACAGATGGAACAGACAAACATTCACGCATTCACAACGGTTATGGGTCTAAACAGAGGGTAGTGTGACTCGAACTGTCGTGCGCTGCAACAGTGACAAGAAATATCCTGGAAGAAAATTGTCTAAATTGCAGATAAAAAGAAGGCTGAACAGAAGATCTAGAAATAGTGTGTATGCGTAGGGGTCATTGGCTACATCACACAGCCATCTCGGACAACCTGCCCAGCCAGCGATTTGAGTGCTCACAGGGCAACATCTACCCACGTCCCACAGCAGAACAGTTAGGGTCCCATAGTTCGTGACCACGCTGTTGCTTCACCACCACATGATTATACCCAACTTTTGGTGGTCTCAGTATATACTGTCCTCTACGGTAAACACTCAGTTGACACAGGAAGTACATGACCCAGCCACCGCGGGTTGTGCAGCGTGACTAGTCGACCGATCGATCGCGCATCCCGAAATACGTGCCAGCGAACTACCGTGTTGCTCAAACAACTACCCCCACTTGATGTAGCCTATTTGATAAAAGCAACGTCGGTCAAACACAGCAGGTCTGTTAACATCTTTGTTGCGAACAAGCCACGTTTCCGAACCATAGACCAAAACAGAACGTACAGAGGCATTACATACTCTTCCTTTCGGCGACGAATGTAGGTCATTTCGACGCCACAGATGATGTAGGTTGGCGAAGACAACATATGCCTTGCGGATTCTCGCTGATATCTCATCATGAATATTACAGGCTGACGAGATAGTGTTACCCAATTATATAAAACTGTCAACAATCTCAGACAGATTGTCTGCAAAAAAAAACGTGGAAAAAAGATATGCTCCAGTTGTGATGCACATTGGAAGCGAATAGCGCATTTCATAGAAATCATTCATCTAGTCAATCACATTTTTCAGCAAGGCTGCCATGTAATCGACAAAGAGTTCAGGCAACCCTCTACTCCGTCGTCAATTTATTGCCAAAAAAATCTCAACAACAACCGCATTGGAGTCCACAAGCGTATCGTCTGGAATGCTATCGATGACAAAGTAGAACAGAAAAAAAGAGATCGGACGCCCTCAGTACATACCACGATAAATAATGAGCGCGCGAGATGATTTTCCATGAACTCTCATTCTGTTTGTAGAGTGAGCAAACAGTGATCTTAATGAATGTGCGTATTTAGATATTCGAATAATCGTTAACCTCGACATCTAGATCGCAAACGTTTCATCATCAAACGGTGGTTTTCCAGCGTCAACACTTATGCACTGATTATATCACCTGATTTGATAATGAAACGTTTGAGACCTAAATGCCGTGTTTGACGATCATCCGAATACAAAACTTATCAACCCAGACAACCCGAACAAAAACATCACTATTCCTAACCATATATGTAATTCTCTAGATTTCCTTTACAAAAGAGACAGTTTCAGAGAACATTGCGAGCAACTGGATCAAAAATAGCCTTTGGGTCTAAAAAGACTATGACTGTCGGCCGCCTACAAGGGTGCCGATGCTCCGAAAACCTGTCGTTGGAGAAAAATGCTGTAAACGTGCCGTCGACCGAAAAGGAGTCAATTCCCAATGGTAATGAACTGCGCAGATTGAGCAAACCAAGTACCATTTATTGACATCAGTAAGAAGTAGAACAACCGGAAGTAGTTAGCACTCTCGAATGTAATGTAGTTATAACTCCTCACGTTCTAACTCTCTGACTGTCAATCACAAGTGAAATTTCAGAATCCGGTCTATCAACGTTTTTCGAGGTGTCGGTTGTAGAGATGCAACCCAATATTACAAGTGGACGATGCTCCCAAATAGTTCATTGTGGTCAGAAGAATTTTCTCCTCGTCCCGTGATCCGGGATCTGTTTGATAACTCTACACTTACCTGCAAATATGAAATTGTAAATTCAACCAACGACATGAGTCAGCCGAGATTGAAAACGGACGTGTGTACAGACAGGCTAGGGAGTAACGCCCATTAGCAATCTCTCACACAAACACAAACCCACACATGCTTCGTCATCACCAGTGAGTCATGCAAACACAATTAATTTACCTGGCAAGGGTGTGGTATCCAAACCCCAGGCGATCACAAAGCGATGTAACTACACATGTGCAATCTGGCCGAAAGGAGAATTATCTAACGAACGTGTGAAACACTCTAAAGTCATGTCGGCAACCGTCACTCAGGTCAGTCGACAGTGATATGTGCGATTAGTTCGGTTAATTGCTGCTGTACGTTGTTGTTAAAAGCGTCAAGTCGATTGACATCCAAGCGCTATTCTATCTGGAGCGGCGTGAGCATAAATACAATGACTCACATGAAGCTTGCACTTGAAGCTCGACCGTGATTAAAAAACGCACGCGCAACTGATTAAGTCATAGTAGATGTAGTATGGCTTATTATGGGACGAAATTGCTGTTTGAATGAAATGTTTACTGACAGCCGCTAGAGGTTTCCAAGTTTCAAGGACCATGGAGGGAATTTCCAAGACTGAAACAGCCATTGGAGAACCATATTTACAGCTGCCGGTTCCGGCCTCAGTTAGTAGTTGATTTAGGAACCCAGGACACTGATCAGCGCGCACTGTCGTAGCAAGCTGAAAACGTAAACCATAGCTCGTGGTGGGCACACAACTGCTGAACACAGCCCATTTGACTGCAACCTCACGTCTTAGAAGTGTGAATATTTCTTACCGGATATGTCCAAGGGGAGAATGAGATGTACGCATACGATGACCATTGCTCTGTCTCGACCCAATCACTTTCCGACTCAGTCAAGAGACAACATATCTATAACCTACAACAGTTTCGGTAATTTGAAAGCTATCTGTGATATCCCTGTGACAAAGATGATCGGAACAAACAGGGTTTACGTATAAGTTAAGTGGTGACAGAAAGAAAGTCTTTTTCTTGGAGTCTAGTTAACAGTAAGACAGCACACTGCGTTCATCTTTTTCGCGAAACCGTCAGACAATAGGAACTCAAAAAACAACTCAAACGGAGGAATGAATTGGCAATAACCAGAAACTTTCGTAGATCATTGTACATGTTCATCTAAGTATCTATCGACTACAACTTGAACTGTAGTTGATACACTGAGATGGCAGCATAGCCTAGAATAAACCCCAGACGTTACAGGAATGTATAATGTCTGCCAAACATGCTCTCTTCATGTGAACTTAGAATTACATCATTCGATCACAATATGAATCAAACAAATGGCGGGGTTAACAGGAGCACTGTCTAATATTGGGTCACTTATTTTGAGTCCAATAATAGTTTGTGCATTAGGCTAGTCGTTTAAAGCATCCAGATACACCTCAGTGAGCTGGAATAGAGTTTCAATATGAAATCACTGAGAAGGATTAGACCAATAGTTTGTTCACCGGACTTGCGATATATTGGTGCAGTTATTTGCATAATTTATACACAGTTGTGTTCAACATAAATCAAGGCCCAAGTTGTGAACGAACGTTGGGACTCTGTGAGTACAGAGTTCTAAAAACGTCTACATTCAGTCTTGCAGACCGTCTATATTTTACCTGCATGTATTGTTTTCTTCTAGGAAATATTTATAAAACTTCAACCACTAGAGAATTCTTTCTCTTGTTGCTCGTACATCATGTGTACAGACTTCTGCTGACTTGACAGAGATGGTTAAGAATCGATTTAGATTGTTAGGAAAATGTAGGCATCTTACCGCCTGCGTAATTTATTCGCTGACAATTAAATAAATCACCAATAACAACATCTTCGAGAAATCGATTGTCTTAGTCCGTAACTTGTTGTCATAAACGAGAGTACATTTATTGTTCCCTATGAAACACGTACACATAAAAGACAATCTCTGCGCACTCATCTGATGTTCTTTGAAGGAATCTAGGGCACATAGCACCGGCCGGTTAATTTAGACAATGGAACGTTGAAGATAACCTTTTCTCAAAAGACTGAGCAGCGCAACACAACACATACGACAATTTTTTGTCTGTTATCATCATCGTAGACGGCAATACATCAGTGGTCTGTCGTGTTGTTTGAATACTCTGGCTAAAAAACAAGAAGAAAGAGATAGGAGTGAACTTAACCACTAAAACCAACTGTCTACATTCACACACTCAGAATCGAGGCGCCACACGTTGGAACTAACCAACCGACCTATAAGTGGAAGAAGTCATTAGGAAGACAGCTTCATTATGTCACTGATCCCATTCACTTCACAGATAACTCAGCAACATTCACACAACTGAACCCGAATGGGCACCATTCCATCTAAGGTCTCCAGTCGCTGATTAATCCCTGGCTAACACCCTGGTGAACGACTTCATTTATATACGCCAGATCAACATCTGTCCATTTCGTACATTTCACCAGTCGGCCGCAGCATCGGCAAAGAGTGTTCGCTGTGTCAGACGATTAGCTGATATTATTGATATATGGTACGTAATATTCTGATGACGCAACATCAATGTGATACCACAACGGCATTTCGCGTTATCTACTCAACGTCACACAGGCGAACACTGCGCTATGCTGAAGCTGTTGCAATACGAAAGTTCAAACCCGTGTAGTGTGTTCAGAAACAACTGTTTGTAGGGTTGTCACTACCGTGGTAGCGACAATGATTGTGCACTCTGACAATTGACTTTCTCTGGTATCTTGTTCGTTTTCTCACTGATATATAAATGGTCTGTAAAGATGCAGCGAAATTTGTCCGGACATAAATCGTGCAATATCAGCCTATTGTCTTCTTTATTCAAATTCTTGACGGGAAAAGAATGTTTCAAGTTTTTAACCATCTAAGTCTGTGTGATTTCACAGATTAAACAACGGAACTCACTTGGTATTCATTACTCAATTCCCGTCTTTCTGCCTCACGGCTACTTACCCATTGGCGCCATCCGATGTGGGCGATGGGACGCAGACCTCGATGGTCAAATACCTGAAGACGGTTCATGTCTCGTACTCTGAGCGGACAAGTTTCTGGACAATAAGTTAGCATAGCCTCATAGTCGTCTTATATACGTTACCCTTAGGCTTCAGGAAGATACCTCTCTGTAGCCAAAGATGTCCTAGATAAGGGAATGCCTCCACAGATTTAGAGACACGCGCTTCGCTTTCATTCTCTATATCTCCCACGCTGCTGTTGTTTTGAAACTGAGTTATCCCATTCTGTGGAATGGAACAATGACTCAACCGTTTTCAAATCATCGAACAAGCCACATTTTTGTATGCGATTCCGCCGCTGTAGCTTTATTGTTACAGAAGAGATTAAATTGTAAAAAAATCTGGACTTCGGCTGGATTCGAACCAGCGACAGAAGCAACATGCGGCGTAGCTTTGTAGCTCAGTTGGTAGAGCATTTGTCGCGTTTGGGCATGTTGTTTCTGTCGCTGGTTCGAATCCAGCCGAAGTCCAGATTTTTGCAATTGGGTCTCTTCTAAATTATCATATCTGGCAAACTAGTCATCAGTAGTTCTATTGTTATGGTAAACACAGATATTCGGGCCACGCCCGGTTGCACTAAACAGTCTCTGTAGAAGGTTGAGGTGAACAATTCAAAGAGTAACCTTATCCTTGGAACCGAGCGATCAGTGACCATAACCCAGATACTACTCGACCAATGACAGCAGCTTTCATGGAACAGGTACATCAATCTTCAGACGATCAAACAAACTGTCAGAGAATGCTAGCACTAAGTACAGTATGGATGAAAGATTGAGCGTTATGTGACACAGGTTTTTAACCGACGAACTCGGAATAACACAACGTAGCGAGCAAACTGTAATACGCGACGGTAAAGCCATATCGTAATCGAAACCGTAGATTACAGCATTCTAGACAGAAGGCTCCATAAGCGGTAAAACGTAGACCACTGGAGTTTGCACGCAACTTGGGTTATTCCCATCGATCGATTAGAAGAGTGAATAACTCGTTTGCAACCGATTTTGATAGGGTTTAAGAGAAGCAGATGGGAATAAATTTACGCTTAACGTGTGCGCACAACAACGACATATGTATGAAACAGGCGAAGATGTGGACGACACCAATCAATCAACTATGAGCTCATGGTAAGTACTCAAGAGGACAATGGTGTTCTACAGTTCGTCAGCCGCATACCGAAAGAGTTGGTAGGGGGGATTTATCACTCTGCTGGATAATCAACATAGCATTCACACCTCCTTACCTCGAAACAAAAAACCTGTAAACCATCAGTTTTATATATGTATAAATTTCATTTTAGATGTATTATAAGCTGTTCATGAGCTAGACCTTTTTTCTGTCGCAGGAGGTTAGGAAAATCGTCAGTTTTCTCGTTAAAGTAAAACACTTCCCTTAATCTTGATCCTGTATTGACTCACAAGGATAAGGTTTGCGATAGCTGTCTTAAATTGAAATCTGGAAGGTTATTATGCTAACCATATAAATGTGACATATACAACAACTGGGTTTTGACCACTCCTCATAATGGACATCTGTCAACAATGTGACCTAAAACACAGTATTCAAAACTTTCATATATTAGCGCTATCAACTAGGATCACATATATTAGTGGTTGTTTTGCCGTTGATGGTAATATACAGTCACAAAGAGTAGATAGGGTAAAACTTCCTATGACCAGGACACTTCACTCTTCATGCGTTGAAAGCACAGCCCACAGTTTTATTGTTGGAAGGTTATGAAGAATTGGGACATATTGCATATACATTCAAATGGCAGCGGACGCTTTGTCGTTGCTTGAACTAGCTTAGCTGCAAGTTTAACAAACGATACGTGCATAAATATTATCGGTTTCGATTTTGCAAGTTCGTCGTTTGCTTTGCACATAGGGTTGACGTCATAAACATCTATGGTAAGCAGCCATGTTTGCACGCAGTCGACATTAATTTCGGCCACAGGCCGGCACTTGTTCGTAGCTTTCTTCAACTCGCCAACCGTCGACTACACTGGAGACAACACCCACGCACTGTATGAGCTAGTGACGGCGCGAAACTGTGTGGGTGGATCACACCAGCTTGGATTTTCGACCAGAGGGGCATACAAACACAGCCGTGAACCGATGGGTGCACTGTCTTTTAAACATCGACATAAATTTCAATACGAAGGAGTTGAAAAATCAGTTCTAATTATTGTACCAGTCAATATTTTCTGTTGGTTTGCCCGCAGTTCACTGCATTGTTCGGGTGCAAATTGGAGCCGAAATTAAGCACCTCAAAATCAGTAAACACGTTACGTTAAACCAGATCAGTCTGAATCGAAATACAAAGCCATGGCAACCAAGCCGAACGTCCACAATGGGTGAATTGGAAGCATGCCCATACGATAGTAGCAGTTCTGTGAGTAGGGCGGTTAGCGTTGACAGAAAGTAGAAAATGTGAACGAAAATATACTGCTGTAGTCGCACAATCGTATTTGTTCAAGAATTGGCTGGTGGTGATACACAGCCAAGTTACGGTTTGAAAGAAACCAGAGCTTCAATCACCGCTGAATTCGTATGTCACCATTATTTTCGGAAGCTGTAGATTGCCACTATTTTCTGCCCGTACCTTATTACTTACTCTGAGTGATTAGTAGTATACAACACACCCGTCCGTTCCAGTTGCTGTTCAACTGATTGGAACGCAAACGTGACTGTGGAAGACAGAAGTGGTGCCAAATATGAAACGTGAACGATCGTCCGATAGCACACAAATAAGAACAAGAGAGACATCAGCTTACGATGCATATTCGCTCAAGTAAATGGTAGAATTCTCCTGGTAAATGTTTGGTCACAACGCCTTCGGTGCCTGAATTAGACTCAAGTCAACCAGATTTAATGCGCACTAGTCGCATACAGTTTGTTCACTGAATCCCTTAATCAGAATTCCGTGAGGTAGTTTCTTGAACGGAACGAAGTACAGATCAACTATTGTGTTTTGTTGGTTTGTAATGTATGCCCCATTGTCCATAAAATGATGCAATAGCTTTGATCTATTACAATCACCATCACTACCGGCAGCAGCAACAACAATACCGAAAACAGAATATCAGATGTGTACGATTAAGAACTAGGTGTGACTTGGAATACTCACGAGTATTACTCAGCATAACTATGGACCGGATAATTAGAAAACCACGCAATCTGAGTATTATTTCATCACGTTGGACCACCTTACACAAAAAGCCCTCACCACTGGATATCCTTCCATGGTATTGCTTTACCGAGGTCTTCCAGATATGTCTACATTAAGCGTATAAAGCCGTTTAACGCACGCAAGACGCATGTACCAAATTACGTTGCGTCTAACGGGCTCGACCGATCAATTGCTTAAATGATGAAATTGTAAACCCGGTTAAAGCTTTTACATCGCTACATCTAGTATATGAAGACGGCGAGGATCCATACACTGTGAGATGGTAGCTTGTGGTTGTTATAATCAATCAAGTACACTAGATATTTCACTCTGAAGGAATAAGGCAAGGCGACAAAACAATCGAACAGTGAATGTCACATGACCACACAGCGGAGTACAGATGATGGTGCAACGTGGGTCAGCGCCTCAACCTCTAAAAGGTAATCCAGCAGGTTCGAGTGCAAAACGTTTAGTCACAACAGTTCAAGTGGTTGACCTGGTCATTTCTTTCACTATATGATTATGCAGTCGCAACCTTGAGACACTGCCGTTAGCCCAATAAATGTCCATCAATCGTCTGTTTTTTGTTAACAGAAAATGCTGACGAAATCAATTTCGTTACTGTGGTATTGAAACCGTTTAATCCAACCTGTGACTTACTACTATGACGTTCGATCAATCATTGACACCATGCCCCAAACCCATATGACTGAATGTGTTACGCGATTGACTGATGAGCATAAAAGAAATGCTTACATCTCGCAGTGTATATCATCCAGTCATCTTGGCGTACAAGGAAGTTCACACTAGTAAACAACAGGACCAGTCGCGCCAATAACGTAGGACCAAAATTTAAGTTACATCATGTGACAAAAGTAGAACGTAGGTCGACTACACAGACTTACCGATAAATTCAAATGCAGAATTAAAAAACGGACGGAGATCTTGTGTTTCTCGATCTGAAGCGACTAAACGCCGGCAATAGAACCGGGTCTCATCCAGAAAAGGTACCTTGGGTGTTACATTTAACACAGACCGGATGTGGCACGATTGAAGTACTTGTTCACTAGTCCCGTCGATTTCATTTCCTACAGAATGGAAGCAGATGCGTGCGTTTTTTCCAAGCAAAACTAGATTGAGCATGTGCACAAATTAACAACAACAAACACAGGTCAGGTAGTAAAAGGTTTGTTCGCTTGAGCACGTCAATTAATCAGGAATAAGGTTGTACGCGATAGTTTACCTGATTGTCGAGAGAATTACAAACTGTCAGAGTTCATACCCATAACTTACCAGTTTGACGCAATCATGATCAAATGGCTAGTAGAACAATGAAATGGTTTTCCAACCTCAATACACGTTCTCTTATCACTTTCCGACATACTCTTCCACAGGTAAACAACTGACAATAAGGTGGGGGCCTCTCAGTTTATCCTCAAGTCCAGAAGCAGAGGTCCGGATCGGCAATCTCCGTGTTGCGAGTCCAAGTCGCTTTTTCTTAGAAGAAGTGATCAGTGTGCTAATCAACGTGCTGATCAGTTCTAGGATTAACTTTGGGCAATAACAAAATAGGCATCTATCGCGATTATAACAGTTTGTTTGCTCTGTTCGGTCAAGAATGTAAACATTCTAGTATATACAATAGGATTAAAGAGGAAACGATAGAAACTGTCACGGCTGGATATCACATTAAAGAACAGAGTGGAATTAATTTCAAGGCAGACAAACTGTTTGAACCAACAGTACCGGTTAGTGCTATTTGGGGAACACGGACTAATTCAACTCGAAGAGTTCCGCTTTTTCACAGTGGTACTCTACCGAAATGCCCCATTTCTCAAGCAATCTATCACCATGCCTGGACACAGATTGATCTATTGTTTGACGTTTCTTGCAAATCTGTTCTGCAACTGCAAGTGAGCCAAGGAAGAGAGCATTTCGGTAGGTTATGATTGTGAAGAGTCCCAGCAGCACTCCGAGTTGAAAATAGCCCGCATCCTTCTAATCGACATTAGTCGGTACTGGCAGTCCGGCCCCGTGTGTGCATAAACCATCGACTCAGTTCAAAAAGCACTCGGTCATCTAATATAGAGCTCAATCATGATAGTTTCCATTTTTATTGTCGCTCGCTCGGCCATAGTTTTGCGTTTTTGACTGAAGGCAGTAAACGAACTGGTAACACTTGATGGTGAATAGTCCTTCGTTATTGACGAATTGGGGCGCAAATACCAAACACTTCTGATAAACTTTCAAACAGTCCACAATACATTCATATATTTCATATGGAATAGCATTTTTATGTATTATCCCCAGTCCACTCCTGAAAGATCCTAACGAGGTTTACTCGGGTTTAAACCCAGTGAACTGTGGAGCTACGGAATGGGTGTCATACTAACTGAATTCACGAATTCTTTCAACGCTAAGCCGAAACGTTGACATTCTAACTCACTCGATATTTGGCAGCTGAAAGACCAATCACCTTTTTGTTAGGGCACCCACCCTATGACCGTCCCAGGGCGCCTCCGTCGTGAGAAAGAAGAAAAAAACCAGTTAACTCAGTCCTAACTAGCGGAACTGTTCAAATCGGTTGAGACTTTTTATACCGCTATGCCCATGTCCGATCCTAACTCTTCCTCATGATGTGGTGGGAATGTGTGGTCATGACGTGCCCTATAAATACCTTGTACTTGCTGCCCTGGCCGCACCCCGTTTCGTAGCGGAACAAAGCTTCTTGTTTTGAACGCGTCTTTTGGCTTGCCTTAGGAGCGAACACGGGACAGTCGCAATACTATTCGGGACCGAGATTTTCGTGTGAATTATTACCGGGACGAGAATCCGATTTTATCGAGCGCACCACTCTACCGAGATCGAACTAGCGTACCGTTTAGGAGGGTTTACAACACTCTTCACTAATAAATCTAGTCAGAGTGGAAATACTTGTTAGTGAAAAAAATGAAACAACTGGTATGTCTGTTTTAAAACACTTCATCTGTTACATTGGGCTACAACCCGTAAGGTCAGCGATGCTGTTGGTGATCGGTTTATGCTTTAATGGAAAGAATCTGAGAACAATACTGTATAGGCGCTCGAGTAGATAAGAGTTCTGATCTCGTCTTTCTGTCCGACGAACAAGGAATCGGGTCATGGAGCAAGGAGGTGTAAATCATTTCAAGAGAACGGTAGTATGTAAGATATCCGCACCAAATTGAGTGCGAATGAAGTCAGACAGTTTGGGCGTCTTGTTTAGCATGGTATTGATAGGTCGATTGACAATAACACAACGTTACGAGCAAGTTGTGGTACTCTACGTTCCAACCACCTCGGATGGCTTTCCTCAGGAGTGTTGTAATAGTGTGATTTCGATTGCAACACTCCTCAGGAAGACCATCCGAGAGAGTTGAAACGTAGAATATTACAGCTTGCTCGTAAAGTTGCTATTCTCAGTCAATTCATCGAGAACGGTAGAATGATTTCAAAGCCGACCTTCATTGTTCAAACTTGTGGCCATTCGTGACAATGTGGGTTGCGTCCGGATGTGATAACAGTAGAACACCCGTGTTCACCGTTCTAGATGTGTCACACACAAACATTGATGTGACAAAGTCAGTAGACCCAATATGTGAATGAGTGTGCAATCTGGTCCACTGCTCATCCACATTCACACGGGACCTCAGAAAAGACACAAAAACCGATGACCCACATCGTTCCAAAACACTAACATGCATGGGTCAGTAATGGTTAAGGGGCGACTTGACTTATTGCTTTGAACCGGTTTGTACAA
Organism: Paragonimus skrjabini miyazakii; assembly: GCA_014338405.1. Lineage (NCBI taxonomy): Eukaryota > Metazoa > Platyhelminthes > Trematoda > Plagiorchiida > Troglotrematidae > Paragonimus > Paragonimus skrjabini miyazakii. The sequence continues at coordinate 51,477 of JTDE01021375.1, read as the reverse complement.
CGAGAAAATATGAAACCGACAACTGTGTGTAAGCTGCGTGGTCTACAATGTATTGGATTACTATTACCCCCAGGTGTGTCCAGACGTGAAAGGTCATAATCTTAAAGCACATCTGTCCGGGGGAGATATCACAAGGAAGGGGTTAGTCACTAAACTTGTGTATAACCTTTGGCCTACAAACCAGTGTCCTAAGTAGTTGTACTAAAAAAAGTCGTTTTAATGTACACGAGCACAAAACAATAACAGTACAATATAACAACAACAGTACAATACTGTTTAAACAATGAAATCCTTTATATTCCACGCAAAACCTCAAGGAACCAAAAATTTCAGGCAAATCAACACCAGCAGAGATAAAAAAAAGTGGCTCGCGGCTATACTCAACTGCCATACAACCATAATGAAGAGTGAGCCCTACTAGAAGCAAAAAAAGGACAAGGGAGGGGATTTAACCGCTAAAAAAATTTATCTGAACACAGACGCTCAACATCAGAGTGCATAAACCTTAAAAACGAACACTTACCAATATAGAGAAAAGGCAAAATCTGGCTTGCCTTCATATGAAATACATCCCTCACGAAGTCATGGTCTCGACTAGAAACACAAACAGGTGTTAAATCTTCGTCTTTAAACGCAGGAAAATGGAGTTTCAACTGTGTGCCTGGAGACGCCCGATTGTTCATGGTGTCCGAATCCACCCAACTGTTTGAGTCATGTGGAATACCAGATGCGGGTGCTTTAGTCAAAATCAGCCGGGGCAATGAAATTCTTCTAGTTTTGCGCTGCTTAGAGCCAGCGTTGTACAACGACCAGGGTGCCACTGTCGTGATAAGTTGCACACTCGGATTCGATTCCATCTGTGATGGTTGACTGACACAATTTATAACAGACTGTTCTGGATTAACCGAATCGCAATCGACTGTCATATGTTGGTCAATTTCTGTAGACAATACCAGCTCGGAAGAAATGGAATAGTCGCACAAATAAGGGTAGGAATGAAGGAAATCTTGAACGTAAGCTGTGTGGGAAGGAAACAACATGGAAATGAAATACAGCAAAATAAGTAGAACGATGGTACTTTACTATGCCTTGTAATATTGATAATGGGTAGCAACTCAAAGTATCAATGTCTATTAGGTCTGCATACTTCAATGAGGTTTGTGTCAAAGTGGGAAATTCATCTTAAGATCAAATCGCATTTCCAAAGTGAAAATTGGCGTCACCTGTAAACGGCAACATGTTATAAACTTTAATTGAAATAAATTGTTCTGTATCTTAGGTACCAAGCCGGAAGGAGCATTCTGATCCAATTCAGATATATATATCCAGATCCTGGATATATGCTTACCTTGACTCCACTGACGAACTTGTACGACACCGACTCGTAGTACACTTATGTGCCTTGCTCAATCAGTTTAAGCCTCATCCAAGCGATTACCATCCACAGGTGCACCTTACTGGATCACAAAGGCTGCGAACGCATGCCTTCAAGCTGATGCAAGCGGAAACCAACTATCCCCAGCAGGCTCGTGATTCAGAATTTAAGTTCGATATCGAACAAGCGTGACAGTTGAAGATCGAATGGTGCATAATGCACATCCATTGTGTTAAATACGATTTGATTTCTAACAAATTGTCAGATGGCTTACAAAGACAGATACACACTTGTCTGAATCACATTGAAATCGTATCAGCTGACCGGGAGATATGCGCGATTATTGACAATATAAAACAGAAGACAGAGTCAGCTGAAATCAGGTGGCCGGCTTTAATCGGACGTGACGTATGCATAGTTCTGGCAGGACTTTGGCCTAGGTACACCCGCCTGTCAGATTCTGTCACCTGGGTCACTTCTACCGAACTAATAAGAGGGGCGAGCAAATGAGAGTGGGTTCACATGGTCTATATTCGTTGTTCGAGAGTAATCTATACCACTGGTCAACTAGTATACCATATGATGACAGACGATTTGAAAACTTTAAAATTCTTTATTGTCTTGATTTGACCTGATGTCTTGAAAAAGATGTTGGATTCCGAAGTAACCTTGTACCGCCCTGGTAAAACTGTTGGTTAACATATTAGAGCTAGCAGACTTATTCCACCTAAAAAACAAGAATACTGCATAACTTGGAGACCACAAGCGATCTGTTTCGGTTGACTAATCTAGATCAAAACTCACCTTCTAAAACGCTCACGTTTCCAGCATATTCATGTTTCAGGTGTACAATCAGCCGACTCAGGAAGTCACTGTTTGAGCGTATCCTGTCCGGTGTCATGTCTGTACAAATCACAAATAATCGTTCTGACTGGCTGACACAGTCAGGATTCAAATCGCAGTTTAGTTCTCCAAAAATAGGGGACAGGTGTTTATCCAGCATCGGCAGAAGTAAGTGCAATTTCACACATGATTCACATGGCATACAAATTGCGCCTCGAATATGTACACGCGCTTGGGCCGATTGCCGTCGAAAGTCGAGGATGATAGGTTGTTTCAGAAAAATTTGGTCAGCAAGTCTACATTCGCAAATCAAGTCAGCCAATTCATCACAGGATATGAGCGATATGTTTGGTAAGCAAGCCTTTATCACAACATCAGACGTGGAAATGGACTGCTCTTTTCCGTCTTCCAGATGCAGATCGAACCGCCGCCGTTTGATTGGAGAATAGTCTTTAAATGAGCAAGGACTTAGGAGTACTCTCTTTGCTGAACCCACACTGGAATCAGTTTGTCCGCCAGCCGTCTCACAACACCAACTTTTTAGTCGACTCCTTCGATGCCGTTTGCCTTGAATGGATGATAAATCTAAAAACAGTTTTTTCCGGAGTGAACGCCTGGAGTGGAACCCAAGTGAATCCATCCTTACCGGACAGGTCATCATGAGGAGTGGAGAATAAATAGTCAACTTTTAACCGCCCACGCCAACAAGCGGAGCATGAAACGAAGACAGTCGACACTGTCGGACCTATTGCAGAATGACGTGTGGGTCAACCATCCTTGCGGCAATCAGATTGGCTTAGCCATTTCAACCAACCAGCGCAGGCCTAAGGTGTACACAACACACAGTAACGTGCATGTGCTGTTTGTGAAACCGACCACGTGCCTTCAAGAGTTTCATATAGGGGTCTGCTCACGGCGTGCAACGCACGCAAAAGTCGATAAACTAAATACAATGGATAAATCATGTATTGCTGAAAATTCGCATACCGGTTACAACGGAATCCATTTTAATACAGTTTATTCCCTTCAGAAGTTTGAACAAAACAGAACACGAAAACGGGTAGATGTAAGCAGCTCGTATTGACTCGTCAGTACCAAAGTCCATGTTGGTTAACTGACAATGCAGTCACGTGCAACAGTCCATCAGAATTGTTCGCATATTGATAAAAATACCTGTCCAAGCTCGCCGGTTTCATGTGACTGTTACTTTACAGTGTGTCATCCAAAAGTTGAATTGCTACGCAATGAACAATAACAGACGAGGTCACACCAGAATGACCTATTCATATCAAAGTTGCACGCACAGCAATATGTAGTTTTGCTTACCACGACTGGTGGTTCACATGACTACCTGGATTGACTTGCCGCTCAATAATTTTGCCCGAACACTACAGTTTATTGGAACCGTTGTCTCACCAAATACCAGGAGGTGAACTGGGAATCTTTGTCTGTGACCGCTGTATCTGTTGGTCTGGAACAGAAAAGTTTGAAGACTTCTGTATAGTGCCTCCTTTTGTCAGCTGTCGTAAGCTGTAAATCCCCGACCACTTGGTGCAAGCATCGATGACTACCTGATACGTTTGCCCCCGGTCTAGTCACACAGAGTCCATGCGAGGCCTCTGTCAGGGCGATGGAATTACTGACCAACAGTATAATTCACACTTTACGTTACTTTTCGCAGCTCCGCAACATGACTGACGATTTTCGTGATGTTGTTCAGTCTGCCCCGAACTGTATTCTCTGTCGCTCTGACTGTTGAATCAGCCATGTCAAAGCGATATTACTATAAATAGCAACCAATAGGGTGTCAATTTAACATAGTCACTTTTACACTTCCCATTTTTGGAAACCTGCATCCACACGCAGAGAGGCCGCACAAATTGTCTTTTACCTTTGGGACACTGCTGTGTTGTTGCCGATGCTTCTTTACTTCAACATATCGACTCGGTTCGACCACATAATGACGTGTCTAAGAGCCCTAATGACACACACGGGTTCATGTGTAGCTGTCTGGTTGTGGTAGGCATTGTTAACCGCATGACACGAGCAGAGTTGCCCGAAGAAATCATGTTTCGAATATCACATTGGTTTCGTAGATCACATTTCCACCGTGTGTAGTATCATCCTCAGACAGCCGCTTGGCTTACCTGCTGGTGCCGTAAAAGGGCTGCACTGGCTAGCACACATTGGGACATCTGGGCGATACGTCATGTCATCTATTGTATGAGTTTTTATTTGATGATCAGAAGTCCGTGTTGAACCTGTTCTGAGCCCCCTGAAGTCCAAAACTATGCGGAGTTGTCAGTTCATCAAGGCTACTGCTAGAGACTTTCTTTCCGGAGTCTGAGGATTTAGAGTGAGTGTAGATGACGCGTTCGAACTTGTCAACAGAAGCATTCTGTTTGATCGTTTGACTGTGGATAGCTTGAAACTGTGGAAAGTGGTGAATGACACTGGCTTTTTAGAACTCAGTACAGTTTGTCGACCTGAATTGAGTCTCTTTTTCACAAGCAGTTATTTCTGGAACACTATGGCGGTTGTTGGTGTGCCACACGGAACTGACTGTAATAGTTTTAGGCGTATCTCGCATACTATCAATCTGGGGCCTATTAAAATGAGATAGGAGTGCCCGACCAACGGTCTAGAAAAGTCGACGGTAAGGACGAACATGGATTGTGTGGTTGAGGTCACAATTTTAGCTGATTCTGGGAGTGGGCGCCTTGAATGTTTGTTCACGTTTATAACATTGACGAGTTATGTCTTTCAGCTGACTATCCGCTAGAAGCTGACTTTCGTAGCTGCGTGTCATGAGGTTCACGTGATTGAAGCTGGAATTCTCCTAGTGTAGCTACGAGGTAGCGGTTCCGAAGTGCCCTGTAACGACCTCACGATCTACAAGCGGCACGCAAAAGTCACATCGGCCTAACAAATATTCCAATGTATCACTGAGGCAGTTTGGTGCCTAACCATTATGATGAGGATGACGGCGTTCTGTTAAAGCGTGCGTATTTTCGTTGGGTGTTGGACCATTTCTTGGTGGTTCAAACATCACACCACCTAACGTCAGATCAACGTTCATCTTCCGCAATCGCAATATCGTCTGATTCGCGGGCATTCGGAATGATCAACCTGAATAAAGCGTCTGCCTGTCTGGTGGTCTCCATCGACAGATATTTGGTATCGAAAACCTAACCAATTAGCAGGACTGCTCACTGCTGAAGGTCGTAGCGATATACCTCCGAATTTTGGATCTAAAAACCGCCAGCAACAGTTGTGATCAGTTAGAACAGTAAAGCGGTGCAAAATAGCATGTTGTGGAACGTCGTGACAGCGAACGCGATGGTTAATACCTTGTTTTTAATTTGATTGTAAGATACCTCTGTATGCGTTAAGAATTAGACTGTACGCATCGCAGACTTTTATCTGGGAACCGCTGTGATTTACTCGCACCCATATCGTGACGGGAATCATTTGTAACCAAAACGCAATCCAGTTTAAGATCATGCAAATTAAGCGGGTGTTCTGGCATCAGATGACACTTAAGTTAGTCTAAACCTTTTTAAAAGTGAGAAGATCAGTTTTACTGGAGAGCTTTCAACAGGACATGATTTGGACAGTTTCGGAGACTTTTGATAGCATAAAACTGCAATTACTCATTGATCAAGTGATTGAAAGCAATGTATTTACGTTAGCTGGTGTTGGCATCCGACAAAAATGTGTTTGGGCCAGTACATCGACTACCTCCGTCACTCATCAGACTGAACTACCTGATAGAACACATGGAAAAACCGTTCTCTTCTCTTTAAAACACTACGTTCCCTTGATCCAGTTCACCAGTAACGATAGAAGACATACGTCGCGAGATGTTAACATTTCGTTTACTCTCTTCAGTTACAAACGTAAAACATTGAAATATATAGGACACGCGGATAGCAACAACGATAGAAACAATCAACGATTGGGTTTACACAAAACAAAGGACTGTTATCACTTCCAGGGCAGACAAACAGCGTGAGTCAACAGTTTATGCACACACAGGACCGGAAGGCGAGTATTGATTAGCATAGCTTCGGAGAAGGCAAGCAACTTCGGATTCCGATTATGCAACAACACATGAAACGAATTGGCGGGGTCAACAACGTGACCTGTTTCCATGATGTGTTTTGCAATGGATGAGGTCGGATTGCGTCTCACTCGTTCTGTCGCCATTGCCTGTTGCGTCATGACGAGCACCACCCACTTGGGCATATGTTCAGCCATTCTTTGTCGTAGGCACCAACCTGTTCTGCCGATAAAGACGTCACCGCAACTGCAAATGAACTGATAGATTACATGTGAGACAGAATATTTCGGTAGGATACGATTGTGAATAAGCTGAGTGACACTGCTAGTTGTGAGTGGCAATCGCAATTCAGCCGCCGGGTATGTACGAGTTAGAGCAAACTAAAGTTTTTGACTCACATCATTTGTGATATGATCGCCTTTGAAAGGGAGGTTCAAACAGACCTGCTTCTAATGGACCGTACTTACGGCAGTCTTTTCTGACTGTGAACATCGATGAACTTCTCAGGATAGTCATTCGCGAGCAACGCTTTCTTTAATCTCTCCTCCTCTCCTTGCAAGCAGTCATCGGTGCATATCTCCCGGGCTCTATGAAACAGGGTTCTCATGAGACCTCGTTTATAAGTGATTGGTGCAAATGAAGAAAATTGCAAATACTGACAAATCCGACCTCATCCTTTGCAAAACACATCATAGAAACAGGTCACGTTGTTGACCCCACCAATTCGTTTCATGTTTTGTTGCGTGATCGAAATCCGAAAATGCTTGCTTTCTCCGGGGCAATGTTAATCAATACTCGTCGTCCGGTCCTGTGTGTGCATAAACTGTTGACTCACGCAGTTTGTCTGCCCTGGAACTGATTGGTTGTGTGAACTCACCGATACGTTCTGTGAGGTTTGTACCAGTTCGAAAGAATCCTTTCTCTCGTAGATACAACTATTCAGTCCATTGTCCACTTTAATTTTGTGCGATCAATCTTACATCTATTATTGTTATGTATATTTCGTGTAAAAATTGCTGATTTTACGTTAGCAACTGAAGAGAGTAAATCGAAATGTTGATATCTCGTTATGTATGTCTTCTTCCCGGTTTATTGAGAAAATCAGTCGACGGGCTCAAAAGTGACAGATTAAGTTGGACGTTTCCAGAAAGTTATTGTCATTGAATCATCCAATTAAAAAGGATGAGGTGAGCTTAATAAGACAGAACCATCTTCAGACAGCTATCAAACGGGTCTCAAGCACTTCTCAATTGGTTGTATCTTTCAGAAATGTTCGCGTCCTAACACCCCCTAGTCAAACAACCGGTGCCTCGGTCCGTCAAATCTCACGTCATCCACCAATATCAGTGTAGGTGTGGAGTCACCTACTTTGGCAGAACTGGGCGCTGGCTGCCCGGGCTGGGCCAGCGACCAGGTTACGCAGCCGATCGATCCTGTCCAAATCACTGCTGCCACCACCTGAACCTACAAACAACATGCATTAACTAGTGTTCGCCACTTGTTGCTGACTAACTATCAGCCGGTCAGAGTTCAAGGTCACCGACACGACCACCAACTCGCAAAGTCTTTGATATGCGGAGGCGGTTGCTATTAGAAAGAACAAGCCAATTCTATGCATTCAAACGAAACTGTTATTTACCTTCAGATTGTCCTGACAATGATAAGGTCATTCTACCAATACACAATAGAGATCTCATTGTAATTTCCTTTACTATTTAGCTTTGATTTGATAAATTTAACACTCTGAAGTAAACACTCGTAAAGGTTCAGCGAAATCCGTCACGGCATAAATCGTGTAACACAACGTTTTTGATTCCACTTTTATGACCATTAATTCGTTTTCACAAGTTCGCCAATAGCCTAAAGGCTGCCTACGTTTTGAATATGGTTGCAACAAAATAGGCGCGGAAAAAGTGTTATCAAACGAGATTCATAACTGCAGTAGTCCACATATCATGCGATTACTGAAAAGGCACGAAATGACTCATCTCACCGCCTACGTCCAATGGTGTCACGGTTGCGAAAGTGGCTAAAAACCGCGTCACCAGTAGAACGTGACTGAGAGTCGATACTGGCCCTGCTCATTCGTTTCAATGCAAAACGTTGTTTCAGTACACATTTTTACCGGTTAGTATGTAATTTTCGGGGTGTACCGAGCCTCAGCACGGTGCATCGGTATGGATTTTAATGACAGTCAATCACGTGAGGTACATAGGAAATTTTCAAGCTTTTCGTCCTCACCGCATGAATGACAATGACAGTATTGAGAAGATACAGCGACCAGCCACCTGGTTTGCTACATTATCTCGATAGGCTGCGCAAACTGAGGTAATTTTCAGTACACTAGCAACATACCAGAACACATTCAACCACAACATTAAGCTTCTAAATCGACTTCACTGCCCATCAACTTAACCAAAACGGCCTTTTCAGGGTCAACTCGACAAAGCCACAGCATCATATTAGCTGACTCGAAGAGAAAACCAGTTTGGCGTGCAGATGTGTCCAGCTAGTAGCAATATATCAGTGTCTGACTTAACGACGCTACCAGATGAATTCATGCGCAGATTCGATACGCACTATCAAGCCTCTCATTTAGATAACTTGGATTTCGGGATCATCGCGATCTAGTGAAGACACGCTTGACTTCTCACTGTCGCTGTTAGCTAACTGCTGTTTGATGCATGATGAAGTGTGCTTACAGTATGCTTGATAGGCTGTGGCTAAGTTTAATTTCCCTTCGTCTCTTCTTGGCTTTTCTTCATTCTCAAGGATATCATTGTTGGCCATCTAAAACTGAAAAATTCTACCAATTTTTCTTCTTTCTACACTGTCCAACGTAGACTAGGATATGTATAAACCTTTTCAGTTTCCTCCGATTTGTAAATCTCCAATCATAGGTAGGTGGGCAGACTAAACCGCTGTTTTCGCTTACGGAAACAAATTGTTGTGTTGCTACTTGAATACAATCAACAGCGATAGAGAGAACACGTGATAGAAAAAATACACACTACATTCTGACACTTACATGCCGTTGGCGTCATTCTCAGGAGCGTGGTTTAAATGAACCGTTGCCCGATGAACGCGCGGCCAATCGGAACGCAGCTTGAATCTTAACACACGTGTGGGGCACATAGGCGGCCATGACGTGCGTGCAAAACAAATCACATGCTGCTGTTGTGTTGGTCCCAGGCAAGTGGATTGTTAGAATATGTTGGAATATTCAAGACCAACACTGAGGCGCTGGACAGTAATCAGAAATTGTGCAGTGCAATAAAAGCGAATACAGTAACGCCACCATTTGCAGAACAACGGTAGACACTAAATGCGATTAGCCACAAGAAGTCTGTACATTCAACACATGATACGTTGTAGTGCATCCTGTTTTCGGAAAAAGTGGCAGTTTCCTCCATATAGAAAGTAGGTCATCGTGAGACTCTGATAATGTGGACGCTGCAAGTAGGGAATCATTCACGTTCCCATTATATTCAAGAAGACCGCAAAGCTAGCCTGATAGGATCATTTCCAAAATGGTTAATCAGCAAGGAGAGGAATGTACCTGTGATTTAGGACTTACATAAATGACATTAGGATAGAGTATCAGCAATCACTTGATTGCATAACCAATTCGGTAATCAAAAAGAAACGACAAATTGCCACTTCACAGAAAGAAGTGCGGAGAGCCGTTATCGATCGTTGACTACGTTTAGGTGGAGGTGCATTTTTAGCGATCCGTGTACCAAAAACGAGAAGGTTATGATAAAATCACAAACATTTCAACTAGAAGTGAGCCCTCCCTAGCTTGCCATGGTGTTCCTATTTATGGACCATCAGTCAGTTGAGGTTATCAACCCTGACAGTCACATAATTCTTATGACCACAAATACATCTGCTTCTAACATCATTGAACACCATGAAAACATGCATCTCCAGAAGACCTAAAGTAGGCAACTCAGATTACTTAGAACAACAGCTTATCGAATGACATGGATCAAGTGTTACAGACGATGTGATTTTGTCCCTGAAAATGCTTGATGAACTGGAGTATTTTTGCGGATAACCTAAATACGAAAAATATTCATTCGATCAAATAAGTTCGGATATACAACACGACGTGCTGTCAAATAGATGATAAAGAGGGCTACATAAAAGCTGGAACTGCATGAAAACCGGATCCGAATACCACGAATAGGCGCGGTAACGTACATAGTCAGATAAAATCGCTGGCACGAACGGGCGCATGACCCTCGGTCTCGACTCGATGCATTTTTACGCAAATGTATTTCATCATCATTATCGTGGATGACCTCCACTGAAGGTTGGTTCAAATTGGACACTATCATCTTCGTACACTCTACGACTATCATCTCGTGTGTGGGGTCTAAACCCGAACCTATTGGGTTACACTGTTCCGGCAAACTGCTGCAGAAGACAAGCGCAGTACTGCGTAACCACAACAGCTAGTGTACTCTGTGCTTTACAGGACCCATACATCAATATTTTACAGGCATTGTGATCTTATGAACTCCTCCGATCACGGTTCAGGTAGACCACGACGATCCACTAAGTCGAAACAGCGTTGCAACGGTTGTAAATGACCTTGTCCTGACTAAACAGAATGATCGTCAATTAGCACCTTCTGTAATGAGTCGCTTTTGTTCAGTAGGTTTTTTGCATCTTATGTCTCTGGTTGCAGTGTGGTATTCACTTCCTCGGAGTGGGTCGGGAAGTCGTCAAAAAACTGAAAATCTACAGCCATGAGATGTCCACCAGAAACAGATCAGCACCTTGTGAAATTTATGACTGTCACTCGAAATGACATGCCTCGATGGTCACCTAGTAAAACGGTGATATCTAAGTCACCTCACTTATTCGCTTACAGATGTAAGCCCTTGGCATGGTGTCATAAGACGGGGACCGGACACCCATTGCAAGACAGTGAAAATTACAAAGTACACACGTGAGCAAGAGGTCATGACATCACAAAAGTACAGGTCTGATGTGACTAAGTGACCCTATGTAAAAACTGATGCAAAATATGCTAATATAAGCCGCCTACAAGAGGACAATATTGTCTGGAGGGCAGTGTAGGTCGTCATAACAGTATAAACGTCCTTCAACCTCTAAACTGACTGGATGCGATACACCACATTAAGCATATCGATATCCAACCCCATCAACGAAGACACTATAGTGATGCAATTTCCAAAATTTTCAAAACAAACATGTCTATCTGACGAACATACACCCGACCTGTGATGTGGAGATTGGATAAAACACTGCTCACTGAATTGGATAGACGTTGTTTGATACACGTTGTGAGACCAGGAGAAGTTAACGGAGATTGAAAATTGAGGAGAGGTCACGACATGAAGTTGAGGCTGCAGTTTTTTCTAGCTATCAGATTTGTTCGATTAAAAACCTACTAATCATGTTCATGAGAACCATACGACCTCACATCTTGTCACGGTCTATATACACACTACACGAAGCATCTACTGATGAGAACAACACTTTTCAAGGTAAAAAAAGATTTGCTTTGGCCACCCCTAACCTAGAAATCAAACCCTGAGAGTCATATAAGAATCTTTCCGCAGTTTCAAATGGGCCTAGCCCCCTTTACAACAATGCAACATGCAACCACGTCGAGATGAAACAGGCTTGATTACACAGGGGACTGAGGGAGGGTCATTATAACATACAAATTCGTTCGCATGCAACCGTCACATATCACTGTGTTGGGCTAAACTTTTTCTACGCTTGACATACACCTAAACTAAAGATTATTCATCAGTAGATTTGCTCCTTATATCATACAAAATCAACGCCAATATAGTGAACGTGAGTAACACTCTTTAAATGTCTTACAAATATGAGTGCCCAGAGGATACCATAAATTTTGTCCTAGAACTTGAGCGTCTGCAATTACTCATTTAAGTGACGTAGTTACGAGATGGATTAAAGGCCCACCATCCACCGAAAAACGGAGGGAAGCAGACAAAGTTTAGTCACCTTAAACCAGCCAATGTATTGTAGGGCAGTAAATATCGTATGATGTAATCCCGATGGTTTAAAGTCTCAATTTTTTTAAATGCAAACGACATGTGGACATTAATATTATTTACAGCGACATGGTCTAATATGATTGTCCAATGATTGCATAATTGTCACAACAATCTGAAAACATGAGTGACTCGACATACTTCCTTCTAGAGGATAAATAGTACTTTTTTATATTCAAAACTTCTCCGGGTATACACGAACTTTAGGCACTGGAACAAGCCTATGACACGGTTCTCGATAAATAACATTATAACACTTACATCGATTAAACTTTATGAGACAATGTGTTCATTTTCCCGGGAAGAGAACAGCCCATCTAAAGAAACACTGCAACACTCTTCAGAAGATTCTTCCTGTTAGGGGAAGCACTGCATTTCAAACTACCTACTGTTTACTTGTTTATATAAGCTGCTTTCAACTTTTACTATTAGTCATGGTCACTACTAGGGAAAACTTAGTCAGCCATCCTCGTCGCCACTGAGCTGAAGCTGCTATTGTCGAACGATAGGGACGGAGAACCTGCACTGTATCAGGTGAGCACTCAACCGAACCTCAACGGTCCGGCAGCACCGACGGAATTAATTCGCATATTCATACTCTATGAACAAAAGCATGCACAAGACTTGACGGAGTGCCATTGCGACCGATCCTAGACATGTACAATTCGCAGTATTCTGCTTTAGCAAAATGGCTAGTGGAGATATTAGAACCGATCAAGTCACGACTAGCACCTTTTAGCCTAAAGGACACCTTTGACTTTGTAGACTCATTCGATTCAGTGAATATCGGGAATGACAATATGTTGTCCTTGGATGTGACTTCTCCTTTCACTAATGTTCCATGGCAAGAAAACATTGACTATCTGTACACTTATATCGAGAACAATCGGATTGATGTCGGAATTACAGGGGGGAAATTGAAAAAGAACTATTGTTGTTTTGCACCTGTAATGTTCAGTTTCAGTTTAATGGAGAGTTGTACAGGCAGAAAAATGGAGTAGCAACGGGTTCACCTCTAGGTCCGCTACTCGCATATATATTTATGGCAAAACTACAGACAACTGAACTCAAGCACATCGTAACTAAGTACAAGCTTTACAAACACTATCTGGGTGATATTTTTGGTCTTCTTCCAAACGATTATGATCCCCAGGTCATACTAGACGAGTTCAACAAAGCACACCCGAATATAAAGTTCGCCGTTGAGCTAGAACATCACAACAAACTCTCATTCCTAGATGTTGCGTTGCTTCGTTGACCAGAAGGAACAATTCAAAGATCGAAAAAGACGTGGACGAGTCAATACACACATTTTCACAGTTTTGTCCAGGTGAAGTACAAAAGAAACTTGGTACGTTGTCTGTTGAACAGAGCGCAAAAGATATGTACACAGGACACTTTCCAGGAGGAAGTGAGATATATTCGAGAAACTCTCATTGGAAATGGATACCCTGAGAGATTTATAGACAAAAATCTGCATTCCGGTACGAAACTCGAACTCGTCCAGACAGCGGAGAAAAAGCCGGTTTTCATCTGTCTCTCATATAGAGGTGAGGTTAACAGTTAAATAATTAACGGTAGACTTTCAAACGCGGTTGAGAGTGCCTACCATGCAGCGAGACCTGTCGTGTCGTTCAACACCTGTCCGGCACTGGTGTCACGCCTTAAGGATAGTATGCCCAAGTTCTCTTCGTCTTTCTGTATCTAGTCTCCCACCTGTTGTTGTCAAGCAGGTTACGTTGGAAGGACCAAAAGCCGGCTATCGGAGAGGATCCGTGAACACCTACCGAAATGGCTTCGCAGCGGTATGAGAAAGCCTATTTCCAGTGCGATTGGCTCCCACTTACTTGACACTGGCCATCAAATAAATCCGGACGAAACGTTCCGAATCATCTACAAGGTTCGTCAATTCTGCTCCAGATCTGTCAGAGTGCGATTGTTATCAACGGCCGAGGCTATAGCTATCAGACTCCAAAATCCCTGCCCATGCGCTCAAAAACAATTCGTACAAACCCTCCACCTCCCTTGGCCAATCATTCCGCATCTACATGAAACCCGAGCAAGCGTGAACCGCTCGACACTGATGAATGCATGTCTCATGACAGGCACGTGTGACACTCCAAACCATTCACCAACACTCCCATCCTCCCCCAGTAGACTGTGATTCGTACCACTCCTGTGATTTTGTTAGACCTATTTGACACATTATAATTTTCATATATAATTCGCACTTACCCTATGTAATTGTAAAAGCATGATGAGAATGACCGAAAACAGCTGTTTGCAAAATTGACTTATGAATTCTACGGGAATCTGGAGAGGACTAAGACGAAATGTTCAGGTGAATACATACACTAACTGTTGTACGACTGGTGAATACCCATATTCACTGTGGTAGTCAAAAGTTCACCAGGATTGGAAATCCTAATCAGCAGATGTTCTGTGACCGCTAGTTGAATAGCCATTTTACATTCAATAGGGAAGCCCACTATTAATATACTCGTTCGTTTGAATGCCTTGTGAATTGACACGTTCATGTCACTTTAAGGTGCTTAATTTAGAGGCCGCGTTTTCCTCGTCCATAAACATGCACACCACGTGACGGGTTTGTTGTCCAAATACAATGGAGGCAGTCGGCGAAGTGCCAACACAATCCAAACACGTGCCAGCTCACGTGACATGCACTTAGGCCATGCCGGTGCGTAGGTTGATTTTCAGAACCAAAGCAGACAGCCCAGGTCATGTGATAACCGACTGCTTAAATCGGAACGTATGGACAAACGCCACATCAACCACTAGGCCGCAGCAGATATTCAGGGCATTTTACGCCAAATCCATCACGTGAAATGGAACGCGAACACCCATAAACCGACCCACAGTAGATCCAATCAGCTCACGTCCGGCTTGTGCACCGTAATCGTGCGATTGGACTTAGTGTAGCAAAACACGCCACCTACGCAAGTCAGCCAGACATTTAACCGAACCGGAACAAATAACTGCGGGAGAGGTAAATTGGGCAAAGCTCACGACCATTTCCTTAATTAGTAACGCATCCGGTATCCGAACTAGCACACCATGTTCCGGGACGGACTACCGTCAAGCGGTTAACTGCTGGTTCTATTCGTCTGCCTGAGGCTCAGGGACGTGGGCTTGTCAACACAGACCAAACGAATGCGCCCGTGTCACAATCAGGTCGGTCTTCTCAACCACTAGTCAACGTGCTGGCGATGTGACATCCATGGTTCTTTGTAGACTCACGTGGTCGGGCGAAGCAACGAGCTGTGTTGCCAGTTGACTTACGTCAAGCGGTATAAACAAAGTAGCAAGCTGAAGTTGAAGTGTATTTATCGGTTTAATATGTTAAACTTTCGAAGGTTGAAACAGCTAAAAAAATGAACCACCAGACTAAAGCGAATTCATACACGAAAAAACAAATCTATTCGCAGCGAGGGACAATCGAACTGATCGGGCGCATAGAGAGTACAGTTTGTGTACCAAATTAACGGCATGCTACCAAAAAGCTAAGGGGTACAGCAAGGCAAATTATCTACATATTCACAGGTCACATGATCCACAGTCATAGTAAATTTATAAACAAAACCAGTGCCCGATACCAAAACCAGTTTCCAGAAATGGTACAGGAGCATACGGGGGTCGCAAGGGATTGAACTCACGAGTATGTCGCTGTAAGTGGTTGCTGCAATCGCTGTGGATAATTGGTTCATCAGGGCTTGTCAATTCAACGCTTCTCGCCTCCGCTCACAAGAAGAAAAAGTGAACGAGCATCCGTGCGGACAATTCGTCTGACTTTCCACGTCTGGGCGATTCAAGAATATTCCAAACGATACAAAATAGATTGCGACACCACTACTTTGTATAGCTGCTGCTCAATACTTTGATTTCAAAATTTACGTAAGATTGACACGATTGTCGATAGCAAATAAAGGCAAATAACGGACGAGAGCCCCGAAGCATCGAGGACCAACAAGACAAAGTAATTTTCCAAATCGGATAGGTGCCCGGGTTGTAAGTCAGTAGAGGTGATTGTCGCTGATAATGATGAAGACACAAAATCAATTTTGCTCATTTCATAAGGTCTGTTGTCAGTGATGTTCTGAGGTGGACCTACGATTCGGGTCACCATTTTGCACGGTAAAAACCGAAGTACACTTTTACCCGACTGTTGACGATGGGCTGCTCATTTTGGTTGAAAACCCATTTTGTGTGTACGACCAAGCCGAACAGAAACAGATCAGATCGAGGAGTAAAAACACTAAGAAACGCTGTGTCCAAACTTAAGTCTTCTCGGAACTAACGTTAGGTTGACACCACAGTAGTACACAAAGCTCCGTACATATATGGTGTATAAAAGTATAGGAAATCAAGTAAGGTTATATTTACTTATTCACATAGAACACTTGAATGCAAACGTAAACGTCAAGAAAATAATTAATACAAGATGGATTATTTTGAAAGATGTTGCTAGGATGATGCGACTAGAGCTACGTGAAAACAGTCAGTGAATTCAGCTGTAGTCGTCTGAACAAACGTTCGTTCACATCATCGGACCGACTATTGATACATTAAACGTTGCAAAAAACAGTGGGTGCGCACGACACACTGTGGAGAGAGTAACCAAGGCTGACAACAGAAGCACTTGACAGTAAATCTCAAGAATGTCGGAACGTGTGGGAGACATCTTAGTTAAGCCCAAGTAAAATCAACGATAATATATTTGCTACTTCCTTTTGAGAAATACTGCTCAAAGGCTACTTCTATACGATTCATACAACTAAGTCAGCATAAAAAGACTAGGGGGTTAATATTAAGGAGAGTATGATCGAGGAAGTCCACTAAAACAAGACGATCATATGATTAACGAGACTGTTGTGATGGTCTGGGAACAAGGTGTGTGAAAGTACACAATCACGAATGCAAACACTATTTTGCACGTCTGACGTGTATCCACATATGTCGGCAGAAATGCATCACCTATTTCTTTGCAAGTCCCGCCCAGTGCATAGACACGTTTCCAATAGTCAGTTCCGGCTTCCGGGCGTTGAGAACTGGTCATTAGTTTCCGAACTTTCGATTCATGCCATACACACTAGCGACGCGTCATTTAACATAACACATGGACATAAGGTCTCTATATGGTACCAACGGAAATAATCACAGTCAAAGATATTTCGAACGTGAATCAACCAAACAAGCAAAGGTATTTTTTTAAATATCAGTGGAAGCATGCAAATTTAATGTCCGCCTGTCAAACGGCAAAGAATCAAACAGAAATGAGCAAACGTAAACAGCAACACTCTAAGCAGCGTAGGAAGGGCGATAACCGGAATGCAAAGACGGTAAATCTAAGGTGTAATAACAAAAGAATAATAAACACTTAATACGTCCAAGTTACCAGTATAAGTAGTGGACTCCACACAGTGATGAAAACAATTAGTTATGACGGGGCGAATGTGATAGAGCAGTGAAAATTAAGGGCCGACTTTATATCGAGCAAACTTCGACTGGTTCAGTACCGGATCCGAAAAGTTAGCAGAGCGTTCTAAGACCGTTGTGATTTATCAGAATTTCATTGCATGAATGCTAATGCATGCACGCATCTTCCAATGTGAGGTAATGTGACATACAGCCTTACGCCCTTACCTGCTGGAGGTACATAGACTTGTAGAAAAGTCCCCCCGACATTCACCATAAAGATTACCACTGCGTGTATTTGACAGCGGAGACACGCGTCAGACAAAACAAACCCTCGGTGACAAACTGTTACGACGGACGTATACACAGGGAACGGAGCGGTCAAACACTACGCGATCTTATTAGAATCAAACGCAGGATGGCGTAGTGGGCATCATTGTTCCGCATCACACATGTTGTCTGAGCCAACCTTTACCATATGACGCTTTCTACTGTGATCTGATGGAACTGACGCATATTTCGAGTTCAGATCATTTTACTGAGAACAAACCTCGCTAATGAATGCGTGATTAACAGAAGGTCTTTCCATTCCCTGATGTCACCACAAACCTATACAATTGTCTCGAATCGATGGCTAAAGTTCGTTTACCATGGACGGTGAGGATGTAGACGAATGTGCGAAGGTTTCGAATACTAGCAAGTTGATGTTTTTGTTTTCTGTCTACATGTGACCAATGTCACTTCCATACCATTATTCACTGTCACGTGATCCGGACTGCTGTGCGTACATCATAACATCTTGAAGAGTCGATACACAAAAAAGATAAGAACTGTTACATTCTTTAGATTTCAGTGTTTCCAAAGCTCATATTAATGTGCACTGTTCCTCTTAAGTATGATTATCCGGGACAAAGCATACCAAGCTGCACGCTGATCAAGTTGGCAGACAGCGTCCACGGTTGTAAGTCGAGTGATGATAGCATTTTATAGTGCTTAATCCATCCAATCCAATTCACACGAATAAAAAAAACCGATCAATCGCTCTGCCACAGAACACATACTCATACGGCGCTATAAAGCGAGTATCTACGACCTTCAGTTTGTACACATAAGTCGCTTGTTCAGATATCTTGCGCACCAATCCTAATTGAAAGGTAAATCGAAGCAAAACCTGATGGACCATGATTATCTCACCAGAGACATTCAAACAAACAACGACTATTAATCCGGTCCCATAAGCCACAAGAGATGCGACCATCAGCCTTGTGGAATCACTCAACAAATGTGGTGTAATCAGGGAATTGAGAAATAGTATGAAAAAGGCATTGCTGATCGATTTTTTTTATAGATGTTAGTTAGAAATCGAAGTACAAGAGGTCACTTTAATCGACAACGAAAGGCCGATGTCAAATCATTAATGCAAAAAATGAAATTGGCAAAAAATATGTTTTCACACAGTGCCTGTACAAATCAACTGAAACTGAAAATCAAGAGGTATAAGTAACATATATACAAACAAATGATGGGTCCGTACACACTTTGGTAATGTTCGGTCGGGAAGTGAAAAAGAGGGTCTCTCGTAACGTACACAACCACTATCTGATCGACATGAACCCTCGACCATCTTGGCTGTCAAATGGGCAGAGTACATCAAGTCCTCGGTGTTGAATTGGACTGTGTAAGCGGATTGCACGTAAATGGGTGTCCCTACCGTTCTGATGATTGGCCAGAATGGCTAACTGTAGCAGAAAAGTTCGAACCGGGGACCCATCCGGCCAGCTGAGTGGGAGCACGGACCAGCCGGTTGGCTCCTGTAATTCGATCTCAACCAGTTCGATCAAATCGTGGACGGTGTTACCGACACGGACCGCCAATCTACCATTATGAAAGACGAAAACAGTTGATTGGTGATCAGGTTTAACGAAGGTGGAAAGGTTTCAGTGAGTCAACTGAGACAGTACTCAGATTCACTAGAACTGAAACATAGAGAATGGAGGAAATCAAGCATCTGATTAATTCAATGACTATCTGTGAGAATTGAAGGACACAAAGAAACTTGATCCAGCGAAAACGTTTTCACACTCTGGAAACTTAAATTGGATACGCAATCGATACTGGTGTGACTTATTCCTTTGCTTGCAAACGGGACCAATGTGACCACAAGAGTATGCTTACAAAACTGCATCGTTCAATATTACGACATGCTACACTGAGCTGCAGAACAACGGTGAAGTAACCCACTGTGGACCACTTTTTCAGTAGACCTACAAAAATCGAACACTTATATGTTCACAAGTTTAATGGATCAACCAAAGGCTTATAGTAAAGTGGTGAAGTACACAAAATTCTATAAAAAAAACTTTATCACATATTCCTCTATGTAAACATGTGTTGATCTTAAAGCTATTATAACATGGGGGATCTTTAGAAAGACTAAGCAAAAGCCAAACTAGATTGTTCGATGGCAAACTTTGACAAACCAAAGAAACTGAACATGCTTATTACGTAAGTTTCTCAAAGACGTCATATACACATGCAAGATTAGGAAGCTACTGACCGTCAGAATCAGTATAATTAGCCTTGTGGTTAGTACCTTTGCCTCAGATAAAGTTCGCCCAAACTGTTCATCAGCCGGTTCCGCAAAACTTTCCTGGCTCTAGGTCCGACCTTAATTTTTGTGCCTAATTAAAACCTCATTTTATTTAATGCTGTGAATGCTTCAGACCTCTTTCAGTCAGGAGAGCGAATAAACGGAACCTGACAAGAAGGTTTCTGTGGCTAGAACGACGCAGATACAAGCACATGGTGTGTGAATGGGATATTTCAAACTCAAGGGAATGGAGTCGCTATGCTGTCCAATTCTGGAGAAAATGGCCACAGTTACCAAACAAGGAGAAACGGTATTACGTGGGAATGGAATGGCAAATCAAATTGCTGTTATCCCTAAAAATGACCAAAACGCACCTCTCGGTGACGGGACAAGAACAAATCTGATAAAGGATTTTGCGGAATTAACAATTCCTGCACTGTATAAAAACCTACATATGATCGACTTAAGATTCGTCCGGAAAATCCCATTTTCTGATGCCCGTTTATAAGTGGGCTGCTTGTCCATTGAATTATTTCACTTTCAGCATCTACTCCAACTGCTTCTCCACTTCTGAAATCAACTTGAAAGGTATCTTTCGGTATATTGGTCTGTAGCCCATGCCTGGTTACAGGTCTGTCGAATGTTCCATCCAAATGCAGAATCCATACTAGTCATCCGCACTAGTGAATAGATAAGCGAACTCATCAACGCACTGTTTGGTGGCTAGAAACGAGCATTTTGGTGGAGATTGCACAGCGACCTTACCCACTCCGTATTGCTCCTTCATCTCTTCGCGAGAGAATTTCATGACATCACCATTAACATGTAGCTCGCTCTTTTCCAGGTCTCTGTTTGCCTCTGGCTGAAGCAACATATCGACACCTATTATCGTCTGTTTTACATTGTTGATTACTAGCATTACTTGTCGTAGCCTGGTACCACCTATCTGGCTTTCAACATTCTGAGTCCCCAGTACCTTCAAAGCCGTCCCTCCGGCCACGAATACATTCCAGTTACCGGACTTAACGGGTAATCCTTGTATTTGCTTATAATTGACACTTCGCCCACGATCTTTTGTTCTCACTCTATCAGCACTTTCACCTGTGGAACGTCACCATGACAACCCGGTATCACAAAAAACAAGGAAAATATTCGTTAGGGCAACAGCAAGCAGTGTCCCACACCGTTACAAACAAAACAACGACTATGATGTGGTTGTTCATGTGCCTATCCAACTTGTACTCTTCTTGATTTCAGACTCGTTTTCTAACTTTCCACTGTTTTCGTCAGTTGCCCAATTTTCCTCTCGAGATCACTGACTTCTGGCCATTCGACTTCCGTCTGTACGGGTAGACGCGATTCCGACCGGTCATTCGATATTTGTGATTCCATGAGACTCGGCCATTCCAACCTTCTTCTGCAATTCCTGCGACAAGCACTGGATGGATCGCTCCTTGACTGATCTATTCTTCGTTTTCTCGTCCACTTGCGGTAGACCCAACGTCAACTGCCGGAATAATTGTTGACGAAAATTGGTGCCATGGAAACAATTCATTGTCCACTGCCGATCTTGATTCTCTGTAAATTCCTGAATCAGTGTCATCTGTGTTTCTTGATACGCGGTTGCAGGTTTTGTCCATTTACTCATGGCATACACGGCCTTTGCCCGTTCAATGAGCAGTGGTCCCAGTGTTGTCAAAAGCTGTCTCACCTTTCAGTCTGTTGCACGCTGAACTCGTCGCTTGTCCACAACAACTTCATCGAGTTGTGTTCAGGATACGGCACCAATGTAGCGAGAAAGTCGTTCAACAAAGTAAGATCTTCATTGTCCAACTCGCACGCGATCTCGGTTGCGTTTATGAACCAGAAACCCAGTCCACAACACAGGGGTGGTTTTCTTTTGTATGTCATGTGCATTTCTGCCTAGTTTTGTGCGTGTAACTGGCGCTTACTGTCGTGGAGTTTTGCTCATCATTTCTCGTCCGTTAACTAAATTTCGTTGAGTGTTGACTCATCCGGTCGCCTGTCTTGTCCGTAATCCATAAGCATTGGGGCGTGGCCGTATCTAATAACCGTGTCGAGTATTGGAATAATCGCGACTCCGATTTGATCATCCATAACAATTTGACAGAACAGCAACGCCCCGTTTAGGTGTAATCATCCACATGGCGTAACGTGGTGTTAACACAGGAAACGATTGAACCAATCACAGTATGGCGTATTGTTTTTAAGAATGTTAACAATCCTGCCTAACTCATCAAAGTATGCCTTGGCGAACGTCACATCTATTCTAGTAAGTGAGAACCTCCATACTAATGTGGCCACCAGATGTTCAACAATAGTTCAGTCCTCGATCTCGAATAGGATGGTCGGTCGATCAGAGTTGAACCTAGTTCTTTAATCTATTTTCATAAATCTATTTTGAGGGATGCCTCCCACAAGCCACATGTATCTTTCAAGTTTGTGCAGAGCACAAGTCTTCTGAAGCTTATGTTTATTACAGAGTAAACAGTTCCTTAACCACAACTTTGCAGTGGAATTCGGTGGTTTTGAAAATATATTTTTAATAAGAATATATTAATGAGAATAGTTACACCGCTTAACGACTTCAGAAAAACTAGAGTTGCATACAAATCACTAGTTAATGAGAACCAACTTCAGAAATCTGCTGAACAATCAACAATGCATAAATAAAACAGTTAGACTCAGATGTTCAGTTTAAAGAATACAAGTTGCAATACGAGAAACAGGATTAAAACGTAAAACTGTACCGATGTTACCCAAATTTACAGCACAACAGAAGATACATCCTGACCGCGATGAACTGTCCTTAGTGGTCTGCTATGGGTCCAAATAAGGTCGAGTGGAAAACTAAAGTGAAACTTGCTTGAGCAATAACACAAACTATTGTTACATTTTAATCGAGTGGATCAGGACAGTACAAAGACTCGAACCATTCACAACTTACAAAAAATAAGTAAAAGCTACTATGACGACAAATGTGATGTCATTAAAAGAGTAGTCTGTAAGGTGCATTGTTTAATACCAAGGTTTGCTCTAAAATATCACCGTAAATATTGGTAGTCACTTTGAATTGTGATTCAGCTTTGTTCGATTTCTGTTGTATTCTCAAAATCTTTAGTATCCCAACAGCGCGATTTTTATCACATTACTGTGTTATAGATGAAAACTAAAAAAACGTAGACAATTCGGTTTCCAAAGTTATCTACTAGAAATACACAGAGAAGGTCACACAGTATTGAGTTTTTGCGCAGGTAACTAAACGGAATTATAACAGTCAACCGATACTAGTTTATTTTTAGTGATTCAGTGGAAAAAATTGCTGAAATGTCCACAACAAATCGCGTCATGAGTGTGGATACTGCCTTCTTCCTGTAAACAAGTGAACATATGACACATGACTCAACTGTGTGATGGAAAGGTCATTACGAGTGGAGGTGGCATTGGCATGGTCAATAAAAAAATGAGATGTGCTTTAAGTTGAACAGTAGTGACAAACAATAGGTGATATTTTAGGGATGAACTTCTAACGATGGATGAGTAAACTGGCAAAACTGAATGATGAACAAACTGCTAACACCAATATCAACATTGCTATTACACTACATGAGCAAAGGAACGTGACCACTAATCGAAATAGTGTCCTACTGTGTAGATCCGTGTAGATCAGTGACTTATGGTACGCCCGAACAACACGTATATAAGAGTGCTATCATCTGCGACTGCACGGCAGAATTGAGCAATGCTTATAAGCGAGAACAAAATGAACTCAACCTACCTCTAGACAAAATGTTGTTTCCTTTCACTCAGTTATATGTTAAACCTCAATGTCAACCACCGATGTAATAATGGTAATGATGAACTCATTTTGATTCACTTGCGACAAACAGGCAACGAGATTCAGAAGCGGAACAGAAGAACTACATCTTCCTAGCTGCTTCTGATAGGTCACGTGTATCGAAGTGGTCATACAGAACTGCTGCAACTCTGGTTATTAACCCATAAATAATAAGAGGATCTTAAAAAACTTTTCGTGGTTAAGTGTTAGAATGATTTCAGCGAGTTGCACATAAAAAAAGGTACTCTGTGATGCGTGATAGTAAAACCACCTCCGGCAGTCATATAGTTCATCCATGGACAACAGACCGATAGTTTGGAGCTTCCGTTTTTCGTTCGACATACATATCCATAGACCACCACTGAAATGACTAGTTATTGCACTCACCAAAGTGCAAGGTTTATCCTAGAACACCGGAAGTGGCTCACATGATCGATTGTGACAAACCAACATTAAACTGATGAGTAGTCGGAAGTTGGTTAACGTCAGCCATTCGCAGATATGATCACAACTGTGATATTTAGATTGACATTTCAGCCAACCTCTTGAAAAAATCTTTTTAAAAAAAGCACTCGACTTTCGTTCTTAGTAGAGTTCTTCCTTAGAACAAACACTTGCCACAATCAGAATTGGAACAAAGCTTTATCTTCTCATGAGACAACCGTGTTGATCATCACACAATCGACCTTACATCCATTATGAACAAACTACTATACTCAAATGCTTAGCCACATTGGTTTGTAAATAATACGTGTGGTGCCAGGTTGTCACAATCCAAAGCACTATAACTGTTCTGTAAAATCAAATCTATGAACCAGTTATTAAGATTTCTCGGTCAGAATGAAGTCACGGAAGTCATTAAAATTGCTGAGCAAGGTGCTGGTAACTGCTGTGCTGAAGTACCAAGGGTCTTACCGACACACTGAACGACACGCATGCCAAAAAGTACACGTCCGTGGACCAAATATTGTGGCAGAAATGGCTACCTGAAGGAGAACGAGCTAGTAATCCAGAAACGTCCACTAATCATGTTTCAATAAGAGGCCTTATGTGAGGAGCAATGAGCATCGTAAACGAGCAAATAGGAACCCAACTTGCTTTGGTTCGAATAAGATTGATCGTAATTTTACACTGGGGTGAGCACTTCACTTAAGTCGTCTAACGAAACAACAGTGAACGTAAACTAGGTGCTCACCTACCTTTGCATCTATTTCTGAACAAATTGTGGTGTTGGCCTCTACTAAACAACGGCGGCCGCTCGTTTGGTGCTTTAAATTCTTTCATCCGCGGTTCGGCAGCATTTTGCCTCTCTTCTGTTGCAATACCTGAATATCTGCAAACTGAGCACAATCAAATCCTTACTAAACGGCATTGTCGACGACGGGTTACAACTTACGGGTGTTCCTGAGAGGTACTGACTTTATGAATCTCAGTACCGAGTAAACTCTCTCTGTCAGTTCTCTACTGGTACCAGTTGCTTTTCTGGGAGTTGACACCGAGTCACTTTGTTATTAATATCTTGTACCAACGCCAACTTAACTCAAAATATCCATTCTTTAATATCGCTGCAGTCCGATGAGCGAATAAGAGAGCGCCGTTGAGCTACCCGGTTACTGTGCCCATCAAGAGTGACCCCATTATAATTGAAGTAGGTTGTAATGTGCAGCCTGCTTTGGATCGCTCACACTATGACATCTGATACTTCCAACTCGAAGCGTTGCTCAGCTTGCTCATAATCGTACCTTATACTCTATCAGTTCACCTGCAGTTATGGTGTCATCTAGACCGACAGAAAAGATCGGTGCCTACAACAAAGTATGACTGAACGTATGCCGAATACAAAACCCAAATCCCTTATAACTCATCAGTAATCAAAATATCGCTCAACAAGTTCAATTATTTTTGTGATTTCAACTTGGAGAGAAGTCCTAGTCGTGGGATCATCGATTCGAGTTACTGTGTACACTCTCGAAGCGACCAGGTAACCTGAGTATTACTCACAAGCAAAGTTGGCTAACCGTTCACATATGATGGTTCAGTCGTGTCGGATGTGAAGTCAATGGTGCAGTGGTCAACACGGTTGCCTAATGAACAGTGTGGCTGGAGTTATAATCCCGGCCATTGCAAGGATATCCACTACTAACGAGCTCTAACAAGAGCAAAATTCGAGTGTGGTGATTCTTTTTGAAGGGAAATGACTGAAATGAGTATGAGAATGTCCCAACTGTGATAGGTTATCAGTGATTTTCAATTTATACGTCAGAGGGATTGGTGCGCCTGATGACGCAAAAGACATAGGCGATACGATGTGAGGACAGAAACCCGACTCACCCATTGCATGATATCATGAAAGTAGCAAGATGTCAACCTGGTCAATTGATTTGACACGTTACTCCGTAATCTGGACAAGTGTACGCGTTTTTTGAAGCAATGATAATTACTAATCGCCATCCAATCCTATATGCACATAAACTGGTGGCTCAGGCAGTTTGTCTACCTTCGAACTGATAACAACTACTCGTCTCGTGTAAAGTCCGGAGGTTGGCAGTTTATGTAGTTGATGTCCACATGTTTTATGGAATACAATGTTTTACGTTCGCGACTGATAAGAACAAATGGAATGCTAACACCTCCGTTATTGGCGAACTAGACTGAAGACTCAGCATTCCACATTATTTCTCAAATGAATAGACACATTGACAGTTACCAAATCGACGACACATGCAGCAGGAGTGGGCTGACTAGTTAACCGCACATTTTACAACAATATGCAAAACTGACGAGTCAAACAGTGAGCGAACTGAATGGGTATGCGGCATTCTGCGTTAACTGTGTACCCTACTGATAAGTTCTCTTCTTCAGCACTCAGTGATGAACACTTATTCGATGTACTTATAGTCTAATGTGTTGCCCTTTGAATCTGCGTTTACCTTGATGTCTAAGAAAACGTGACTACCACTGTCCCTATCTCAAACTAGGATTTATTGGATAAATTGTACAGAGAGACTCATTCGAAAGATGCATCATTTGACTCCTGGTAGATCTTGAACATTGTGCTTTTTCTTAAATCGTCCTGCTGATCAGATCCTCGAACTGGTGATTTATAATGAAGCCCTCCAGCTAATTTTTCTCTCTGCTTTATGAACGCTTAAGTAATAGACGCTTTCACTTCTCATTGGATAAAAAGGTGTTTCACGCTGAGCAAGGCCAGATGTCAGGTCTGCGTACACCGCATGCCAAAAGCTGTTAACCGCATTAAAACACAACAGTGGGTCGTTCACTTCTTCTTGATACACAGTTACTTCAATAACAAAGACGTGCTGGTCCACGTTCATCGTGCAACGCTGGATTACGCCTCTGCACCTCTCAGAACGACAATTCGATATGAAATTTAAGAAGCATCACGTGCGAGATCAGATACCCTAAGATCAGTCGCAACTGTGATGAGACAAATGGGTCTCCGATTCAACAGTCGACTAGAGAAGAGCAATATATCAATTGAAAATCCGAGAAGATAGGCTAACTGTCTTGTTCAATTCGGGAGAACACAAATGACCAAAGTTCCAAAGTTTTCATCAACTACGTAGCGTTTATTTATATACAAAGCTGGCATAATGCTGTAGAGGTCGAAAGTGAAGAACAATGTTTCATTCCCAATCGATAGAGATTGTCTTGTTGGGGTGACCTGGTGAGGTTTACGACTATGCTGGGAAAGCAAACCGGTTTCTGCAATTCACAATACAAACTGACCCATCTCCATATTCAATGAATTCTCCTCCTATTCGGTTGTTATGAGAGCGACTCACGCAAAGGGCAGATGGATCGACGGTATACTGACTATCTCATATCACTCACTTTAAACCACAAATCGAAATAACAGAAAGCCACATTTCAGACAAGCTTGGCATCTATGCAAGCAGCAACGAAAAATGTGCATATACATAACTCGTCACAACTATGAGTGTCACAAAAATAGGGTCTGTCAACACACTTACCGACTTGGTGTGTAGCTTTCATCCGCTTTGTAATCCGTGTATAAACAGAGTCGGGTGAGCGTGATCTTTTGTGGAAACTGAATGTACACGCAATGTGGCTGTGGCCCGTCTGACTGCCAGAACGTGTCTGTTGATTCATCCAATAACTGGTCGATACCGTGACCCGGTTTGCATGAGGACAAACTCCAAATCGCGTTCCGGCACACGTCACGCACCTGTGTGTGTGCATGTGACAAAAGCATGGAAAACTTAACTAGGGTCATGGGCCCAACGTCGGCGAGCGAAACGAAAATCAACACCCGCAGAGTTAGTATCATCAACTACCACGATTGATAGAAACATGTTTTCAGACATGTGGGGCTCTAGTCAGGTGATACATCTAAACTGAGATATAATAAAGCATAAAGTAGAATTCCGACTAGTCCGGACTCAAGTCACCAAAAGTGGAGTAAGTCACAATTACACTAGATGTTCACAATCAATCAGAAAGAAATCCCACTATAGAGTTGAAGTTGTCTTCTACAAATTAGGCCGAATGTAAGCGAGAGCTAAGCACTGGAAAATCAGCAAACCATATGTTCATACTTCCATAAACCACGAAGGTCCATAAAGTTCAACGAAGTCAATTAAATACCCCTGAAACAAATACTTATAGTAAATTGACGGCATTGTGCAATGAAGTTTAAATAAAATACTAATTACTGATGAGTAGTAGGAGATGTCGGTTTTCATATAGATTGAACATCACCCACAATTGATCGCAGCTGTCGCCTTCCTCTAGACTTTCCAGTCTGCCCCTTTCGAAAAGAAGCACTAGACTCGAGTTTCGCTCTTGTTAGAGCAACTCGTCAGTAGTGCATATCCTTGCCACTGCCGAGACTAGAACTCCTATCACGCTTTCATGAGGCAGCCGTGTTCACCACTGCATCACTGACCTCACATTAGGCACGACCGAATTATCATATGTGAATGCTTAACCACTTTCGCTTGTGAGTAATGATCAGGTTGTCCGACCGTCTCGAGAGGAGACACAAGAACTATCCTGTTAACTCCAATCGATAACCTGTCGACTAAGAATTCACTAAGCGCTGGCAAACAGTAGGATAGCCAAAAGCTATTTTTTGTAAGGGACAAGATAAGGAAATCCCCTCCACAAGAATGTAATGTGTTGTCCGGTATTGAAGAGCAACATTTCGCTAATTCATAAAATAAAGTGTTTTTAAGATGACACTAATAACTTGCTTTTTAACCACATAGTCAGTCGTATATTGAAAATATCAAGTCATATAACTGACGCTAGCTGTCATGCCCACGGCCGGCGAATCAGGCAACTCGGGTGGAGCCGGCTCAATCACGTGACAGTTTGAATTAGCCGGCGAGATGTGGGGAGAAGTGAAAACGGTTTAGCGTATGTGCAAACGGGCTGAACCTAACGTCATAGTCGCGGTAGGAACTGTTAGGGTACAATGGGGGGAAAGCTACACCGAAGTGTGGAAAAATTCAAAGATTGTCTAAAAGTAGCTCTAAAGTCTTTTGCGTTTTCTGTCCCATATGTTTATATCTACTTTACTGTCTCTTCGGATAGTGCATTCCTGATCTTGTTAACAGTATATCTAGGTCAAGTTGAAATATTTTAAGTGTTTTGACATGTTCTACCTTCAACGTGGTCTTTCTGGTGGTTTTATACATTAACAGTAAAATGTACCCAGTCGAGATAATCAACCTGACTATACCAGCAATGAGGTGCTGATATGAAATGTGCAGGCTCCCAGCATCATTTCGTAATCAGCACAGGGATATGCAGTTCCTGCCGCTGTTTCGAATCTAGTCGAAGCTTGGATGTTTCATAAATAGATCGTTTTATAACTAACAAATTTTCCGTATCACTCAAAGATGTGTCAATGTGTTTGATACCTACGTAAACAACAATAAGGCGATGTATGGCCAGTTATTTTGATATAAAGACACAGGAAAAGAAAGAATTAGATGAAGGAGCATTAGTGAGAAAAAATACCGACAAAAACGGTGGTTAATTAGAACAAACATATACGTTAATCAGATTTCGTTGGAAATGGTCCTATTCTAAAGTAACATTATATAAGAGAAAAAAACTATTCGAGAGAGAGCAAAGTGAATAATACAAAGGTCAAATGTGAAAAATGCAACTATGATCAAAGTCAGGCAATTTATGCAATATGAACGCTACGATCAGTGCTATCACTCTTAAACTATGACCTGGTTAAAAGCTGGATAATTAAATTCATCTGACATTTGATAATGGTTAACTCATCATACCGTACGGCAACAGTTATTGAGTTTGCGACTCAATTATACCATATATATATATATATATATAGATGACGTTGGAACGAAACGGACTTAGACTCGTATATGAATCTCAACGACACAGCGAGACCTCTTTCGAACAAAGGATGACATCAACACTAGGCATGATTCATTTTGCAAAATTGGTCACCATAACAAGGTTAACCTGTAGTTATTTAGCGTTCTGAAGTTACAAATCCTGAAAATATTATGTAGTAGGTCATTTAAAATGCAACAGGACTGTAATAAGACCTAGAGACCCCCTTCAGGGTTTCGTATTGCTGGATTTCATAAGCGATAACATCTTCCGCACTTGTTAGTGGTCTGCCATTTCTTTTCGGATCGTTCATCGCGCTCATTTTGTTAGCTGAGTAGTTAGCCCTTCATTCGATAACGACGTTGATGGTTCCCGATCAGTACGCTTGTAATAGGAACGCTTTGTTGTCTATTCGGCAGTATGTCGGAGTTCCACGAAGTAAGTGATCACCATTGTCCAACATCAACCTCATCAATCAGTCCACGACAACCGCATGACAGAGCCGTCCCACATGTGTCGCTTGAAGCATCAGTGGTACTGCTTTATTACAAACGAGCCATTATCATACAAGCCGTCCGAATCTACGGCTTACATCAACAACGGTTGTGGACAGTTGTAAACTAGCAGTGATTGGTTCACCTGACGTTGTTGGTGCATACACATGCATTTCGCATCAACCCGTCAAACATGACTTTCTGGACTCACTTTACACCACCTTCCTCAAGAAAATGTGAACGGCTTGTTCTCGATGACCATTTCAGAGAATGGACTCGGTCTATGGGAAAAAGGGTTAAACAACGGGACCCCTTTTAGTGCATAATCTGGCAGTGTGAGCTAGACAGACCGGACGATTGCGAGAATAAATATGAGCTACGAGCAAGCTCGTAGCTCCATGGGCAATACTTATTTCACTCATCGTGTATTCCCGAACACAACCATGCATTAAGTTTGTCTAACTGTGTGGAAAAGTCTGAGAGACGAAGTGCCCATGGGATTAGTTGTCACGGAACCATGATATCCATGATTACTTTGTCACTCGTTCTTAAATATATGAATCGTTAATCATATGTACTCAGTTCCGAATGGATATAGATAAAGTGCGATTACAACTGACTGAGAAACGATGTTTAGTGAACGAGCTGACAAATTTAACAAGTACCATTAGCAGCTCAGAAAAAAACAAGTGAACTTTACTCATCCGTCTATTCATCAGCTAAACGTTCACAATGGTTGCATACATCTTCAATTGGAAATCTTGCCAGAAAACATCACAGCCGAGAACAAGCAATATGCATACTTTCTGGATACTCGTTCCCAGGTATTTTATCTTACTGTGTGAGAAACAACCAGTGGTCGGTTCACGGCGTGCAACACATTCTCATACATCTCCGTACACGTCACTAATGACTAAATTCGGTAAACCATTCGGCTGGAAAAACCCCTCCCCAGGAGAAAAATTTCACAGGGCTGAGACCCGAGGACCATGAAAACCATTCTACTGAACCATTTGGCTCAACAAATTTAGAAGGTAGTGTGCCATTTAACCAAGGTAGAGGTGCCCAACATGCTTGTAGGCATACATCAAATATTGAAGCATAGTTTGCAAATACACCCAGTCACAACTCTAACTTAGGGGACGCTACAAAGACACTGGACTCTGTATCCGGTTTTTTGGAATATAAAGCAAACTCTGGCCCTCGAGTTAGATTGACAGGATCATTTTAAGTTTTTTTTGGATCTTCTGTGAACTAATCGAAAATAAATGTCCGCTGACTAGATCCATCTGATAATGTCCTCCGAACAACAAAACAGTAAACACCGACCTATATTGAGGGTAACAGGCATCTGGATTGGTCATGGACGATATAGGGAGGCCTCATCCGTTTTGGTATTTCCAAGATTGATAGTTTTGAAACAATGCATTATTCTGAGAAAATCAATCGTCAGTTGCCTCGAGATAGACATCAAAATTAAACTTTTTCAGAACCCGTTGCAACTGATTCTCTCACTTGGCATTTTCTCTGTCCAATTGTGTTACTTTCCATTAGGTGTCTAACTATTAAGTAACAACTGTGCCTAAGCGGTCTATTCTTGTCAAAACACAGATTACGAAACAACATTCAAGCATCTTACAGACTTTGATTTTCAAAAATAGTGTTGCCAGTATTGTTATTTCATGGGACGGTACAGTCAATGTTACAAACACGAAAAAAAAGGTCAATGAAACACTGAGTTAGGCAGGGGCAGACAACGTCACTTGAGGAAACCCATGGCATACCTGATGACAGACAACAAAATAGTCATGGGGTGTATTAAACTCAGCACTTTATGCGGACAAACGAGCAACATCCTGTAATGTAATCGTCGGGCAGTAACAGACTGATTTGACTCATGGGAACGAAAACAGTCTGCTTAAATGGATGGTGGGGGCTTGCCACGTCAGTTTATGAGCCAGCTTGTGCCCGTTTTACCAGCTTGGACAGTTCGCTCGCATGCAGTAAGATGAGCTTAATTGTTAGTCGCATTCGGCAATACAAAGTGAGTGGAATGAGTACGGTTCACACAGTTTGTCTCAGAAAGCAACGCGTCTGTCTGTGAGTTCTCCCAAACAACCTCTAGTCAACTCCTCATTTGCAATTACACCCACTCGGTCTGTCTAGCTCGAGAGCACACGGTAGAGATTACGTACTGAAAACGGGTTCCTTAATTTTGTTATCATTTTCACTGACCTAATCCATTTTCTCAAGTTGATTTAGATAGTAAACTGTTTGGATTTACGATATATATAACAAAAATCACAAGCGCGTGACGGGACAAAACGTTTAACAAAGAAAGGCTTCTGACAAATTCTTATCAGGCTGTTGCATTCACGAAATCTCAAAAGAGAGAACGCTACAAACACGGGCTTAGTAACGGTTACGATTTACAGTCTCATGTCTGTGAAAGTTGAAATCAATTCGAAACATAACTTTCGCTACCGCCAAGATCGTTGTAACCAGATGTGGTGGGGACATACGAAAATTGTTCAATCGCTCTAACGGTCACAGCGGTTCTGCAGTGATTCAGTTGACTTGCACGGAATTAACGAACATTCCACTGATTTTTACGAACAGGATAGAAGTGATACAACAGTATCGATTATGGCAAATACGAATCTGTGTTTGCCATAGTTTTATTTTAAAAATCTATGAATACGACAAAATGTATCTGCCACATTTTTCACGTATATAGGAATAAGTTTACGCCTATCATTTAAAAGTACCGTTTTTGTGGGCTAAAAATCAATCGAAAACAAATCCAAGCAGTGAAATAAAAACGTTGTTCGAGTCTTTCATGAGACGGACGAAAAGGTTGCCGCATCAGAACGCTTGAACATTGGTAAATACGTCACATGACAAAAAAGCTTTTCGGGCCAGTCATGGATAGTATGAATGAATGCACGCAATAGAGTGGGCTCAACAGATTTAGATCAAGGGATGCATTGCAGTTGTTCCACTTAGGTTTGAAATTGAGCTTTGCATAAAAGAACTGCCGACTGAGGTATGACGCGGATCGTCAATTGTCGTCCACTTTAGTTCCAATCACTAAAACCTCATTCACACAGTTTGCAACTTAAAGCCGTAGCTACTGACTCAGATGTGTTAGATATAGTAGCCGAGACAGATCCCAATGAGCTGCCCATCGTGACGACATAAATCTGATTATAGACCCTTCCAGAGAAGAAGAATTTCATGTATAAAGTAAATAGTAGCGGCGAGCGCTTTAACTCATCGGAGGAAATTCTGAGATGGATCTGCTCTTTACCAATTATTTTGTTAACGACATTCACAGTCTCTTTTAGAGACGTGCTGACAAACAGAGACTGAGCTTGTATTGTGTGCAACAATTTAACGATGGGCGATAGGGACGAGAACAAGTTGCAGCCGATGTCATATTTCAGTTGATAACATTATAACAGAAAAATCAATCGTAAAAAATCTCGTCGAGTTAGAAAAAAACACTATCTTGTGTGCTGTTTAACTATTCTATGAATGGCAAATGCATTTTTTCTGACGACTCAAATTGAATACTTAGAAATAGGTGGGCGATATAGTATGCGATCCCTATACATTCGATACGAAACACAGTAAAGCGTATCCATCTACAGCATGGGAACCGTATTGCATAAGTCGCGCCAATTTCAACTGACAGTGCAATCAACAGTCCCGTTGTGACCCAGGTCACTTGAGCAACAAAAATGACAACAAAATCCTGACGAGTACACACCTACCTTGCCATCACGTTCATCTTTTGTGACATCCACTGATGTTAACGCTTTCAATCGCAACGTCATGGGAGGTGTTATCTGAAACAGCGAAGGCATAGTGCCTAATGATGTCAAAAAACAAGGAGATTTGAGAACAAAGACCGTTCCGTGAAAGGTTTTACAGTAAAGAGAGCCCAGAGGGTTAGAAAAAAAGTTTATTTAATAGGATTCCAAACAAAAGAGATTATGCACAAGAAAAAAAGGGTTATCATTTGGGTTTTGTTGTCACATTTGCACAGGCTTCGCTGCCAGACGACTGGTGCCGTTTACGAGGTGGAGAATGGACTGGTGACGATGTCTACAAGAGGAAATAGATTATGTGAAATAGGCTAATACATACCCAGCAAGAAAATCAACATTTCGAAATTGTTGTGTGTAAGAAAATCACGTTACCTCTAAATGCGATCTTTTTGACTGTCGCGTCACGGTCACAGGCGTTTTGGGCGTGGCCAATTCGACCGGCTTTGTGATAACAGGTGTTGCTATCGGAGAAGACACCGATTCGGTGGTGGATTTCGCAGCGCTAGCAGCTGGCCGAAGACTAGCACGTACCGAAGTACTTTGACTGAGCGGCTTGGTTGGTTCCGGCAGCGCAGGAAATCCGGGAATGTGCTCCACCAGCACTGACCAGAGGGGCTGAAGCTGTTTAGAAACAGAAGTAAAGAATCTGTGTGGTACACTCTGGTCAATAATACACTGTCCTTGGTGTTTACGGATGTGCACTGGCAACAAAAATTTTCTATTTGGAAGGCAGAAAACCAGAAGTATGAGCTTAACAACCTACAGTTTAGATGTTGGATTAGTCGCTTTTAATGAATGAATGGATGAATAATCTACCGAGGAAGGTCACTTGCTTCGCGCTCCAAACGCCTGTTTGCCAGTATGAAGGGTACTAACAAGAGAGTAGCAATAGAAAAAAAGTGGCATCAACAAACTCACTCCAATCATGCTGTCATTAAACATATCGCCAGACATTTCATGAACTTCGTGTGTTTGACTATTGTACATCCGTGCGTTGACAAACATGAGCATTAAATCACGGATGAACCGGACAGCGGCATCAATCAAAATCTGTGCCGGATTCGGAGGAGCTGGTTGGGAGGTGCTCAGGTTGCTCAGCGCCGCCTCCAACCGACGACGAACCGAAGTCAAATCGACCGGCTCGTACACAACGGAGCCGTAACCCGGTGCGATGTCTTCTGTGACCGGTTGCATGAATACATAGGCATGTCGATGACTGCAGATGGTGGATAGGGCAGACAGCAGGGCTCGACGCCAACGACGAGCAAGTACAAGAGCTGACGTAGGCGAGCTCGAGAATTCCTCCAGATTACCACCACCATCTGATGCCAGCGGACTCAGGGCTGTGAAAAGACAAGTGAAGTAGAACACGCTCAACAGATTCTGATGGCAAGTAGATTCTCAACGGCATAAATGAACATAGCCCATCTACTAAATAACGAGATACGTTAAAATCACAATCAAACAGTAGTCTTGGTGAAAACATAGCTGACTTAATGGCCCATTTGTGTGTGCCAATGTAAGACACCAATTCTAACGTCCATCAGGGACGATACTTCATAACACCTCATGTGCAATTCACATGCAGTTGCTATGAACGTTACATTGAGGGGACTGATATACCACTGGACACCTAGGTCGGTTATCGCATTCCAAAATGATTGCGCGTGACATGAGTGATTGAGGGTGCACATCTGTATACAAAGAACAGAAAATCACTATCGCTAAACACCTGCTTAGAATTGAAAACAAAATAATTCAAGTCGAGACGTCCGACGGGATAATTGTAAATGCGGGACAGCGAAAGTCGTAATTCCATGAGGCGTTACTTGAAGTAGTAGGCACTCGACCCGACTCTTTGGGATAAGGAATAGTTCGTGTTGACATTGTAGGGAGAGAGTCGCGGTAACGTAACCAGGACATTTATCGATTGATTAATACATTACATTCAGAATGCAGCAAGAAGCGTTATACCAGTCAGAAAAACAGCTGTGTACGCTTAAACGACATGTATGAACTGTAAGACTGATAACAAAAGATAATGCCTGAAACTAAACCTAGTTTTGAGTTAAAAGATTAACATATGCATTGAGTGTGTACAGTACACCGGTGATTGTAACTATGCAGCTTGTTCGAATACATGTAGGCCATTAGTTTGTCCAATCTTGGGACGGGGACTAGACACAGTTCAGGTTAGATTGCATAATTGTGAGCTTGGTAAGGGTTGGTATTGAGTCACTTTGAGCTTCAGTCCTACAGACAGAATTCGGTAAATTCTAACCAGGACTCATAAGCCACGAAAAAGTTACAGAATATGGCAACTTATCACAAATTTGAAGTTCCACAAGATGCATACATCTAGTTTGAATGAAAAATCCACGGATAATACGAACATTGAGGGAAAAACTGTGTCAAATTAGACTGGTGAAAAAAACTGAGTAAGTTTAGAACGGTAAAATAAAAAAGCAAGATAATTGTGAAGACCCTTTACGAAGCTATAGAACACTTAATGTCGTAATCAAGATCAAGTTGAAAGTCCAATTAATCTAATCTCGAATCATGACTGAGCATAGATGAGTCGTACAAGATCATGCACCAGCGATTTCTAGTCAGTGGAACAAAAGAAGTAATTCACAAAAATACTCAAATGTGTGTTAGGGTACCGTGGTTTCAGGACTCACAATCGATCACAACCGAACCATGAAATGATGACGCGAGTTGGAAACGATACCTCAAAGATTTTAACTTTTCACGAATGGCACTTAAAAAGCGAACTGGGTCTCATTGCAGTTTGACAGGCAAAATATATTTATAAAAGAATACTCACGAGGTTCAAAATCTGTCGTCTGAACACGCTGTACGGCTGCTGTCCCGGCTCTTATCGGACGTCTGCGAGATCCTTTACGATGAATTCTTCTAGTAATCGGTGACTGAAGAAGTTCAGCACCACTAAGACCAGGGCTGGAGGTTAGACTCTGTGGTACGTGGGGCGACAACAATGCCTCGGTGTCACTCACTACCGCTGAACTAGTTGGACTCAATGGGGAAAGTTGAACAGCTTGGGTATTCGAGGGTTGGTCACCGTAGGGAACGTCCTCGTTTTCATCCACATGCTCCGAAGTGTCCGGTGTCACTGGCTTTCGACGTGAACGACGTGAGACCCCAGCTGGATGCAGTACTTCTTCGTAGTAATGCACCTAGGATACGCGAGACAGTAGCATTACAGATGTTAAATAAACGAACGGATGCGAACGAAAAAGGGTGTACAGAACGTCCGAAAAATATTTGCTCGTGAACGAAACTTATTCCGGGGTAAGACAAGTAGAATGTAGAGGTATGGAGAAGGAACATCATCATCAGTAACAAGAGAAGCATATCAGTGGTTCTCGCTGAGAAGAAACTGCAACAGAATTATGACGAGCAGCAAGCCTTGTTCAAGGGAAACTAAGGAAGAAGACCTAACTACCGAAAATAACTATAAACGTAAACAAGAAATATCGACGTTCCTACGTCTTGGAAACAAACAACCGACTTATAAGTGAGAGACATCATCAATAAGATAGCTTTCTTATAGGTTTCACAACCCTTCATCATTAAGTGCATTCACTTCACAGATAACTCGGCCAAACAGTGACAACATTCATACTACCGCGACCGATTGGCCGCCACCTCACCTAACGTCTACAACTATTGTCCCAGTGAGTCGCGAGGTCCCCAGACCGAGAGGTGAACTCGACCTACAGTGACCGACCTCTTTGTATACGACCTTATTCTTATACGCCAGGTCACTACCTATCCACCTCGAACCTTAAGCCGGTCGGCTGAAGCATGGGCAAACAATGCTCGGCGTGAAAAAAAGCTAGCATCCTTGGTACATGGCTTAGCCATCTAAAGACTGAACAAAAGAACTCGACTGACAATCACAACCAAATACCCGCTTCCTAACCTCCTCGTTGCTTACTCGTTGGTGTCACTTGAACTCATACATCGGTGGTCAAATGCCTGAAGACGTAAAGTAATACAGCCATCACAATCACATTATATACGTGAACTTTAAGCCACAGAGACTTTTCTGTCACCAGAGGTGTCCCAGATTAGCGAATACCGCCCTGGTTTGAAAGATATGCGCCTCCATTTCATTCCCTACACCTCCGTCGCCCATGATGCAACTTCCTAAGTACACAGACCAGTCAACAGATTTCATAACTTCACTGTTAAGCAGTAGATCTACATGATCACAGCAGTCTTGCAAAACCACTTTGTGCTCTGAGGCTTCAAAATACATTGCAAAGTACTTAAGAGAGTGTGAAATGACGTCTAGCATTGTTTATGCCGCTTGGCAAGTGTCAAACCGCAACACTTCGTCGTCAGCATAATCAAGATTACCTACCAGTTCAGAGGTCTACACAGGCATCTTGTGAGTGCCGGAGACGGTCCTCAATTGTTTCGTCTACGACAAAATTAAACAAAAATGGTGAGAGGGGACGTCCTCAACATACGCTGTTCCAGCTGCTGAAACCGACAGTGTTCACCGTAAACCCCAACCTGAGCTAAAGTATGGAAATAAGGCGCCAAGAGTAGATTTGCATACTTGTTCGGTAGACCTCTGCGTTTAGCTGACTATATGAGTGTAGATCAATCCACTGAACACACCTCCGTAGTCGAGAAGAACGGAAGTTGTTGGCTGGCGGCAAGAATGATGCTGGTCCAGAATTTGACGATGAGTAAAAATTTGATCAACACATCTCCGCCCGGGGTGAAATCCTGCCTGATCTTCCCTGATGTCTGTCTCCCGAGGTGCAGTGAGTCGTCGAAGTAAAATGGATGCCAGAACCGTAGTTATGATTGGCGTCAAGCTAATTCCCCTAAGGTTTTCGCAAGAGCCCCGGACACCTTTCTTGAACATGGGACCTACTATCAAGTGGCCCAGCAGACAACGTTGTTCACCGTTGTCCACAGCAGATGACACAGCTGAGCGCCAGGGCCTTTACTCTTTGAAAAGTGCCAGTACGAGGCCATCCGAGCCAGCAGTTCCATTACGCTTGAAAGCCGAAATACAACTGAGGAACTCAGTTTAAATGAGTGGTTCTGAACCTGCCAACCAAGTTACTAAATTGAAAGTCTGTGGCCGAAACACAGTAGAAACAGGACGCCAGCCATACTGATCATCAGTGCGCAACCGAGTCCCCTAAATTTCCGGACTTACAATGGATGAATGTGCCGTCTGTCTCGCTGATGGTTTCATCGACAGACGGCCATTCTGGACCAGTAGCACGGATAAGCTGGAAGACTCCAGTAGTATTGCTTTAAGCAGGAGCGGTTTCCATTTCCTTAACCTTCTTCGTTGGCCAAGCCTAGCGACCGGTGATCAGGCTACGCCATAGTTTGCTAGCCGAGAAAGTGGGTGGGATAACCTAACATCACCAGGATGTGGATTGGGGAAACGGCCTTTCACGTGAGGGCTAATTACGAAATAAGCGGGATTCTCTCACTGAATAAGCGGTCGCGGACAATGAGCGGCAGTATTACCAGGGTGTGGTGGATTCACGGTTGGTGGCCGGATCTCCTATAAAATGTCACATAAGCTTTTTGACGGTACTACGACATGGCGTGTGCTACCCCACCATAAACGGTTTTCAGGTGCCCCAACGGGAAAACAGGTCGTTCGTCTGATCTGTTGTCCGCATGGCGTACTGACATTTGCAGTCTCCACCAACCATGGACAATCCCCATGAAAGGCGTACGAATCAGCTTAGTGATAATCGGCCCCAATGGGCACGCAAGGTATATCGGATATCTTGGGTGTATGAACCAATTTGATCACCGGTACCCAGCAACAGGAGGCACGCGACTCAACATCCCTGTCGATCTTGGACCCCTTCGCTGGACAGATCAACTACATTAGATCCGCCTTCGTTGGTGAATCTTCGAACTACTGAGCTGCTTCTGTCACAACTTCGTACAGGGTGAATTGGATATCTAAGGCGTATGGACCGGGCTACTACTGATCACCCGCTCCTAACGGACTATGAACCCGGTGCCTTGTGGGTGAGGCTTTTATGAACCAAAGGTTCCAGGTGAGCCCCTCCAGCCAACCCCTTTTTTCGGCCTGCGCAACCGAGAAGCATTCCGCTCCTACAACTATGAACATATGGACACATATGATTTAATGATTTTTTCCTATATTCCTGTCGTAATTCTCTGGCCGAGGTGTCGGTGGCTGGATTCGCTCCCGTGTTAAATTTTACCGCACCAAAGCAATTTGTATTGTTTCCTCCTATTTTGACAACTAACTATTTACGTGGTGAACATCCAGTCTCATTCCAGATACACACCAGACTTTCTTCATTTGGTGCTCGTAGCGGAAGTAACCGCCAGAATGATAGTGTAGCGTGAGAGGGTGAGGCGACGGCTACAACAGTAGGCCGAACGTCATGGTGATATCTTTGCTTGGCGGACACAAACACTTACGTGCCTCTGGAACACCAGTTGAGTTTGCCACCTTCAACATTCGAACACATACAAACAGACCAACAGGCAGCTTTTGCACTTATTTTGGAGACCACTATCGTTAATCTATTGCCTTGCTGAAACACGGATTCAGGATTCTAGCTCAGTGACACATCTCCAATCTCCGTCATGTACCATGTGCGTTTGCCTGGAGACCCTGCGGCTCAAGCCACTGGTCAAGCTGTTGTTAGAATTGCCCTAAGAGCACACGCAGAGAAGGCACTGCTTGACTGAATACCCGTCAACAACCATCTTTGCGCTGCCAGACTCGAAGGTACGGTCAAAACATCAAGAGACGTCCATCACAAACACTGTCTGTTTGTTGGAGTATGTTAGAGTAAAGTATTGCAACTTTTTCATAACGTTGTTATTCTCAACCAATTTGTCAACTGTCTGCCTGTTGTTGCTGCATGAGTCCCGAAAATCGTGGTCCAAACACAATAAAAAAATTAGTTCTATCATCAGCTCACTAACTTTCTACACAACGCGCGGCCCACGGACATCACAGTACTGACTGGAGACTGAAAGTTCGAGTAAGCAGGCTAATCTCTGACAAGTATCACTGAAGTGGCCCGCACTCTCACGGCACTCGTCGAACAGACAACCGTAACAATAACGGTCTGTTACTGGCGGGCATCAATTTTCGACGTTCCAAACGTCATCACCATAGACGGCAATACATCAGTGGTTCACATTGATGCTTAACTACCACACAACCACGAAGGAAAAAACCCTATATGGGAAGAGAGAACGTCCGGACGTCAATGCGCCACCTAGGGACTTTCGTCACCGAGTCAACCGTGGACGTAGATTGACCACACAGCCGACAGCTACCGGTGGCATGGTTGTTTTCAATGCTGTAAATCAATCTGGAACACCTCAGTAGATTCCGATCACGCACTGGTATGTGCTAAGTTCGCTTTGTACTTTGGTGGGAGGCCATCTCGCCGCCATCCACAATTTGACGTATCTAAACCAGCAGGAACACAGGCGCTTCACGCTTAACAGTGTGTGCTTGCATCCAGTCTAGGTTTCCACCTACCAGACGAAATTGAAGCAAACTGGGCACGTATACGGCGTGCAGTGCATAAATGCGGTACTGCCTCGTGTGATATTACTAGTAGTTCAGATGCTAACTGCTGGGTCTCTATGCTTATTCGTCTGTTCACGTCTCTCCGCTCTTGGAAACAGAAAACTCTCGAAATCAAGTTTCTGAAACGTCACAAGGCAACCGATCCAGACGAACTCTCTCTTGCCCTTTCTGTAAATGGAGGTCCAACCTTAAATTAAGAGCTGACGGCTCTGTTCCGGAAACTCCGGATCAGTGAACTAGTTCTAAACGATTAAGGGTTTCGTTAACATCGTCCGCGTTTTCAAAAAGGGTTCATGCACTTGTGCAAATCACGGAGGGATAAGCCTGGTTCCTCTTTCGTTAAAGTGGCTTGCAGTCACTGTAATTTTAAGGGAAACACGTGAAGAGCATACCTGTGAGAAGCAAGCTCAGTTTTGCCCTGGCAGTGGCTGCACTGATCACATCCTCACAATCCGTTTGTATGATGAAAAAAATGTTCCGAGCATTGCCAAAGGGATCGGAAGCTGCGTAGGGATTTCCGTTGTCGGCAGGACAGAACT
This sequence comes from Paragonimus skrjabini miyazakii, assembly GCA_014338405.1. Taxonomy (NCBI): domain Eukaryota; kingdom Metazoa; phylum Platyhelminthes; class Trematoda; order Plagiorchiida; family Troglotrematidae; genus Paragonimus; species Paragonimus skrjabini miyazakii. Next base: position 8,426 of record JTDE01021375.1, on the reverse strand, counting down.
ATGTAGCCGAATGGTCATCAATTCTGATGTAGCTGTTTTGCTCTAAGTAGTCAAATGTTTTGATTTAACATCAGTAGCTAATCAATTCCTATACACAGATGTAAACCTTTACGAAGGAAAACAGTTGTTGGTCACCTCTTGTCTTCTATGACTCAGGGAAAGGGATATTTTCCAAATTTCTGAGTATCAAAGTTTGTCATGAAACGGCCTAGTTACGGTGGGAATCCGAAGTTGCATAAAACAGTTTTAGGAATCTACTTCAGAGGAATGAGCTAAAAGTCCACGATTCACAAATCCAACGCAATTATGTACACGCATTCACGGAATAAAAATAAATTGTTCAATGTCATTTGTGTCTTTTCAACTATATGGCACTTCGTTTCAGTGCACTGTGCTACACAAAATTGTGAGCAGAAAATAAACATCATTTATCAATGGGTCAGTGTAACGCAAATAAAACTGTATGCAGCAAGAATTAGAACAGAAAAGGGCATGCAGTAGTTATGAGGAAGCCAAGTTCGGCACTTTCTTGAACTGTAAATGATAGATGTCATCTCACATCCCAAGCGTTGCCAAACTCCAAACGGGGACAATGCGAGGATTGTCTTTCTCATTGGGCAGACATAGATGGGACCTAACCCGTATGGTATCACGCAGATGGACGTGTTAAGCCGTAATTGAGTAGGCAGCATCGAAGACTGTCTACTACCAAAGGATAGCACTTCACGTAACCTAAAACAGTTCTTGCATCGCCGAACGGACTATTATGATCGTTGTAATAAATACTGATCGAAGAACCATATGTGAAACAAACCGCAATGGTGTAAGTTGTATGTCCCTCACAATTGATAACAGCTGTTGCAGTCAGTCCTTTTCGAAAAGAGGCACTGTGTGTGAGTTTTGGGTTGTTAGTATAGTGTATATCCTTGCCACAGTCTGGAGCGAAACTCCGACCATGTTTACATGGGGCAGCCGTGTTGACCACTGCGCCATTAACCTGACACAAGGCACGACTGAATCATCATATGTAAACGCCCAGTCAAATTCGCTTGTGAGTAATACTCTGATTACCCGGTCGCCTCGAGAGGAGAAACAATAACTGTCCGGTTAACCCCAATCGATGTCTCCACGACTAGGATTTCTCTCCAGGTTGAAATTAAAGAAATCATTAGACTAGTTGGGCGACATTTCGATTGTTAACTGAAACAAGCTGACCATCAATCGTGTGATGCTCAACTTATATCAACTAAATCCTCTCCTACCTACCGCTAATCTGCAGTGAATCCCCTTATAGCCAATTATTCGCCTGTTAGTCGTTTAACCACAAAAAAATCACTGTAATTGGAAAATACAAAGTCGTTCCGTCTGCTTTCCCGCAGCCTCCATATATAATGTGCTTATCAGTACAAGCACAGGCGTAAATTCAAGTAACACTAGGCTGTGATATGAATGTACATCCTTTGGAAAAGGATGCGTCACTTCGTGAGGCGGCCACAACGGGAAACGAATATAGATGACCGCTGAAGTTGTTTATGCTATACAGATAGTGAGCTGTCTGAAAGTTGACTTACTCCCGTTCAGATAGGTAGAACGGGTAACATGAGTCAAGGGGTCACAGTGTCAAGGAATCTATGTAAGTATTTTACTATCATCATCACCAGTAGCATCCAAGACAGCAAAACATCACCGGTTTCCATTGATGTTAGCCGCCATACAACCATGAAAAAAAGCGCGCCGTAAACAAGAACGCACGTTCAGACTCAAACAACCAAAAGCAAGACACCTTGCAAACAAACAACCGATCGGTGAGGTGTCACCAGTACAACAGCTTTCTTGCGAGTTTTATTGCTTTGCATCACCAAATGCAACTAACGCATAGGCAACTCGATCAAACGACAGCATACACGCCAATGGGTCACATTGACCGCCATCTCACTTAAAGTCTCCAGCTACTGACCCAAGAAATTGCGAAGATTGCAGCCTGGGAGACGAACCCAATCTCCAGTGGCCAGCCCTTTGGATTGTGATTAAGTCATTAGTTGTTTACCTAACACCTCACGCCCGTTCGCCACGGCGTCCTGAGAAATTGTTCGGCGTGAAAGATGATCAACTGGCATCTTTAGTACATGACTTAACCACCTAAGTGTGTGCATGGCAGGAGTGACTCTGTCGATGTGAGCATACAAGCATCTATGTTAGCTCAACAAGTCATCGAGATGTGCAAGCCGTCACAGTGAGTAAAAATCGAGTTTGGTTGTGACGGAGTCAAGTTACAAGAATTCCGGTTGCCAGATGTGGTAATGGTAAGGTGAGACATATAAATTCCGCAACTATTCCTTCGTTACTCGATCCGTGACAGGGAGACGTATGAGGTGAGACTAAGCTGGCCATTCCAGTTATTTAGCGATCGTACAAGAGGTTAAAATCAAACAGTTGAAAGCAACCGATTCTCCACTATCCGTGACTGACAGCAGAAGAAAGTGCAAGAGGGCACACAGCTGCTTGTCATCTTCACATACGCAAAACAGTAAAAGCCCAGAGCAGCTTGGCATTAGGAAATTTCCTACAATGTTTATAGGCAAAGAAAAACCGTTTTGAAGGCGACGTCAGATATTTAAGCATTCAGGAAAATTATGGAAACGTTGAAACTAAAAGATCGGTCATCAGCCAAAAAACGATGAAAAGACGAGTAAAGGAAGTCAACACAGTTTGAGGTTGGGCAGAATATTCCTGTGAGAAGGCTTAACACGACGACGGAACATAACACGTTAGTTTATGCGCAAGACGTTTTCAGTTGAACAAAACAACTAGCTACGTGGTCCTACAAACTACGAATATGATGGTGTGGATTTACTTTCAGGCACTTGACTTCCAGACATACAGTATGCAGACGACATCGCCCTAATTTGTGGAGGCTCATAGTGAGCCACAGCACCTTAGATTAGAAGCTTCAGTTCGTCAGTTTGGTATGACATTTACACTTACTAAGTACAAGATGTCGTTGTACGAATGGTAAAACTCTGCGCCTGCTCTCACCCTTGGTGGTGAGCCGTTGGAAGTAGTTGAGAAGTTCATGCAAATTGGGAGCTGTATCCAGCGCTGGCGGAATGTCTGATGAAATCACAAATCGTGTGACTGAGGCTCGAATGGGATGTGTCAACTTACACCACTTGTGGTGTCCGCATGACCTCAGTCATCCTGTGGAAGACCGAGTGAACAAATATACCGAAAACGCTACAATATTATATGGCTACAAAACCTGGTCCATCCCCGAGGAGAATGCCTACAGAGTTTTCGTTTTTAACCACTGATGTCTCTGAAATACTAGTGGCATATGGTAGGAACACAGTGTCATCAATGACGAGGTTCGCCAACGTGTCTTCGGAACGGATAGACTCTGTCGACCCGTTAACATAATTACCTTGTCTCACAGGCTTCGTTGGCATGGCCACATCTTACGGATGTTAACCCATCGCTTGCCATATCGTGCTTTGTTTTCGAGTGGTAGGTTAGGCTAGGAGTGGCAACCTGGTGGTCAGCGTATGGCTTGCGTTAGGGGTATGAAGCCACTCACTCTGAAGCCTACTTCGGTAAGGCGCTCACGGCTTATTGGCCGGGGTTCGACCAACAATAAACACTATCGATTGAGGACGCTCTCTGATTTGGCGAAAAACAGAAGTCAGTGGCACTCGTGTTGTGAATCTTTGTGCACCAGTATGCTTCTTTCCTCATTATCTCCCCACATTTATTTCTTCCTTCACCTTACACAATGCGTTTTTTCTTCTCAGATTATGGGACGTTTGTACCCTCATTGTGGTTTTCATGTGTTGAATATATAGGACATCCTAAAGGAAGGATTCGCCTGAATGATTATAAATTCGGTGAACTTTTGATTAGCAGGTAGTTACTGTGACCTAAGTCACGAACAGCAACTACATTACTTGGATCATCTGCTACCTATAGTACACAGTACAAATACAACTACCTTCAAATGATATTCCACTAAGAATGTACTCTGAATACTGCTACGTCGCCGAAAGCTTATAAATAGCACTTGATGAAACGCTATTATGAACAGACGTTGGAAATTGATACGGAGCGACGATAAGCTGGATAAATTGATACCGCACTGAGATAAACCTGACGATGTCAGGATGAAGCCGAGCGGATAGAAGTACAGATGATGCACTTATTCATAAAAAGTGGGATTTAAGTTAGTTAACTGCTATTTAACTTCTATTCTGTGATGTAATCTGTTGAGCTACATGTTTCAGTCGAAAGCATTAATAATTCTCTTGTCTATATCTGAACGCCGCAGCAATATCTCAGCTCCGGCACAACGGAGTTAGTTCGGCCGATAAGACAAGTACACAGTAACATCAATCAGTAACGGGTTTCTCAAGTAATCGTCGCGGTTCGAGATTATAGGGGGCAAGTAGCTACAAGTACTTACAACAAAACACTTACAACGAATATAAAGACACTGAGATGCAGTGCAAAAAACAGTGCGCAGTCGATGGTTTCCATGAACAGAAAAAATGACGTTAATGATTGAGTGGAACGAAAAACAGTGGGGAACTGCATAAGCGACGTTGTATCCCAAATACAAATAGGTTTAACGGTTAAGTATGTCGTTACATAGCTAAACACCTCAAGCGTTTCCCCTGATCGCACGGTAGCAGAGCATTGTTTTGAACCAGCGGTCCGATCCGATAGCTCATAAAGGCCACATAACAAGTAGGTCGGAGTTACCGCCCAAATTGCCGCGTTACTAATAATGAAAACAAGCATCGTCTACTTAGGAATCCCAGAATAACTATTTTCATTCCAATCCAAACAAAGGTATCATTCAGTGTGGAATAAGCTTCGAAACAGACATGTAATAGACGTTCGTTCTGGTATTTGCAGGCTGTAAGGGGTTGCAGATTAGGAGTGAATTCCGAACATGGCTTCCAAGGTAGATTATCAAGGTACCCACTTAATAATTCGGTTGGCATACCACAACCGCACCGTGAATGGGTGGCTGCGTGAAGCTGTGGCCGATATATGAAACAACTACTGATTATTTGTTAGTAGCTGGCTAAGTATCTTAAAATAATGTTGGCACGAATCGGAGGAAATGCTGAATGGTTCGAATGTGCCCGCGTATCCCGTTAGGGAGGTAGAATTTCGCCGAATGATTCGGCATGATGATGAATCATTATCCATGGTTTACCTGCCGATCTCACAGTTATAAAATGTCGAAGGATGGATATATTCGATAAATTGTCTCCCGATAATGCGACACACCATTTATTATTGGTATCATGTGCGAAAAAGTATATCATGAAAACTTACATCAGGGTGTGTCTGAACCGAAGATAGCGTATCGACGCTGGATGTTTCATCTTCGGGAAGTTCTGTACCGATACGGCGCGATAAGATAGCTGGTCAAATGAAAAGAATTGTAAGACGAATATTCTGTTTCAGAAGAGCGAGGTAGACAATTAACGACGGAAGCGATTAAGGCACAACGTTAGGGCCAAAAGTTAAAAATGACCAGAAACGAGTATGTTCTGGCTGATCAAACTAAAAGACAATCATTAACAAATGACAAAACTCGAGAAGTATGTAACAAAAAAGGAGTAGGTTCAATTCATGTTAGACAGCTGATATTAGCCAGCAGTAACAGGCAACATTGACGCAGTCATTAAAAATGTGAGCATACTTGACTACCTTGTGCTCGAAGATACTCCGACATGGAGGCTTGGATAGTGTGCTTTTCAGACTCAGAAAAAACTTCACGAATGGTGGTGTGTAGAGGAAACCACGTTCCGCCGTTACCGTCAACGATTTCTTCCCCGATTTCTGTATGTAGCAGTTCTGGTACCGCAACACTGTTTCGAATGGCCTCATTCTCGCTGTCTGTTCCGGGTGGTAATGGCTCCAGACCCAGACGCTGTCCGATTACGTCTGCAATTCCAAACGCTCTACATCGCTTTCGATAGCTGTCGTTTAAAGAAACGCAAACAGTGAGAAAGTAAACGCCTGTGTTGAGAGTCACACAGGTTAGTGGCCTGAAATACATGTTCTAAGACATACACGAGTGAGACAATAGGGCACTGATGCACTAAACCAATAAATGTTTCGTGACGTGCACAAGACTTATGACGTCCAACTGGCTAAGAACTTCAGCCCAAATGGCGACGGTTGCGAACGAGAGTCCCAACCACAACACTTTCACTGGCTAGACTTGGTTATGACTGGATGCCAACAATTCGTGAAATTTTTCCGTTTCTATTCCGTCTGAACATCATGGTAAGACTGGAAATCATCATAGTTTAGCCTTGGTAAGTTTGACTGCAATTCAGTAGATAATAACAATAAACATCTTGGTGTAAAGTTGAAAACGATGCAGTTGTGTCTGACGTGTACCCATAATCAGTAAGAACATTGCAACCCGGTGAGAAGTGTCCCGCGACTTCGCTGAAATTAAGAAAGCGTACGACAAAGAAAACAGGTCACAAAACTGATTTTGGAGTGTAACCTGTAAATAACAACCAAGCAATCGCCGACAAGTACAAGTGAACAGGAAAAGACTGAGAGCTTCTACGCAGGTGTTTTTATGCAAGTATCACATGACAGTCCACTAAATCGAATTCGAAGAGATAAAAAAGGTCACATGAAATGGCCTTTCAACAGGTAGCGCATACGCCCGAATGGCCATGATGAAATGTTGCTCAGGGGTAGGTTTTCTGACCATGACTGTTCGAATGTAAACTTTAAAGGATTGAGGATACTGCACTTCCTTCTACCACTCTCCATGCCTACAACCAGAGAGTTATTCTAGTCCACCTGGTTAAGCTGGTGTCTATATACATGATCTTATGGCGCACAAGTTTCATTGTAGTAAGAATGCAGTATGAAATGCCAGCGGTGCTGTTAATGATGAGGATGAGTGCAACAGATAGGTGACAAAAAAATAAACAAATTATCTACAAATAGCTCACATTGTCAAACGAGCAAGGGGAATTTCAGAATAACGACCTTCGCGCAGTTTTTCTGCATCATCCTCCGCGATCCTAGAAATAGGATAAAGTTATCAGATAGTGCGTACATCTCAAATCACTTGATTCTTTTTAGCAGTTCTAACCTAGCTGCATGCAGTTTTTCACGTCGTTGAGCAGTATAACAATCCATGGCCAATTTTAATAATTTGGCTTCATCTGATTCATTGGAATATCTAAAAAACTAACCATAAACTCATTTCGACGAACTGACTTTTGTCTGGCAGATGCAATAAGATAATTATATTGCAAGGAGCAGCTCTGAATATACGTCCGATCACACAGAGACCAATAAACTTACTTGTTTAGATAAATCCTGAGTAGGCTCATCCCGCAAAAACGTCTTGGAAATCATTTGTAAAGCAGTGCTTACTAGCTCCCAGTCCTTGCCATAAGCATGAACTGCCTTAAGCAGAAAACAATTGGCGCCTGCCTCCCAGTTCATCAGTAATCGTACTAAAAATAAAACAACGGGGACCTTTAGGAATAAGGCTGGAACAACATTGTTTTAAAAAAAATACAGGCCTCCCTGTGGTCAGTTAACCTTAGCTGATAGATTCAAAACGTTTCACACAATTTTTGCCTGGCGCCTATTCAATACGCAAAGGTTCTATGATCGATCTTGAACTTAGTTTCTACTCCGAAGAACACATACAAGCCACTTAGACTGCTCTGACGTCCAATCGACGGTTATCACCGGTGTGAAAGAACATACTGGGATGTGCTTGTCCAAATCCTGCGCGCATACACCTAAGCGTTGTGTTCAGCATGTGATGATAAGTCCAGACGAGGTTGGCGTACGTGTTTCGGTCAATCAGCCGATACGCTTGGCCTCGTCAATAAACCGACTGTACTTTGTCTGCTTTATTCCTCTTCAGGGCTCCGAATGATTGTTATAACTGAACCCTCGCTCGACACTTCCTACACAGATACTGAACCTATTACGAATGATATCCTTCTTTTCAGCGCTGACAGCAGTGAAGGCAAGGTAGTTGCATCAGTCTTCCGTGTCGACACATCACTCACACATATAGAATTAACACTTACTGCGATTACGGAAGTCCTTCGATGTACAGTTCAACTAATTAACTGTGAGCATCGTTTAATGGGTGTTCCGTAATCGTTTGTCTACTGGCCATACAGAGGACGAATCCACAGAAAATGGATTGGAGATTGAGTGTCTTAAGTTTTTCCAATATCTTCCTAGGAGATGACATCAACTAACTCCAAGTTAAGTTTTCGGTTTTCTCATACATAGGCTCTGAGGACTATATGTCTGCACGAATTTTCTACATGATTGAGGTATCGGGTCTTACAGATGTCATATATTATTTCTACATCATATTGTCCTCTTCCCTATCATACTGATCCCTCCATATA
>JTDE01021374.1:41611-53242 GCA_014338405.1 Paragonimus skrjabini miyazakii | reverse complement strand
CTCTTAGTCTTTTCTCAATAATTTTCACCCTTCTTAGTAACGTTTTCTTCTAGGATATTTCACGTCACTGTTGAGGTGAGCGGCGGCCCGAGCCATAGTACCTTTTGGTCAGGCTCATGGCTGTTATGGTGATGATGATGAGACTCCGGTTCCCCTTTTTAAAAGCAGAAATTACTATCGATAAGCACCACTCACTAGATATCTCTCAAGTTTCCTAAACTGCCCAAAAGAGTTTTGTCAGTTCTGATATCAGCCTTTCTTCATCATGTTTGAAGAGAGAGTGGATCTGGGTCTGGATCAAGGGGTTTGCTGCGTTTCAGCTGCCTAAGCTCCAAGACCACTTCTGATTCCAATGGAGGACCGTCTGAAACGTGACAACTCGTCATTCCAGTCGCGCCGTCTATATGGTTTGGTTGAGTCCAGCTGAAATGTTTCACAAAATGTTCGGCTTACCTGTCAAATCGGTGACACCGGATGATTATGAGTGAGCTGTCTTTTTTAGGTAGTTCCAATTACATCCACTGGACGGCTGGTACACCCACGGATCAGGGGAAATAGCTTTCTGCAATTCTCAGGTGAAAAAGGGTTGCCCCACGTCTTCTGACTGTTCGACCAGGTGACGTTCCCAGTCTTTAGGCAAGCTTGTAGTCAGCTCGTGCCTAAGTTCTCGACGATCGCCATCATATCCAGAACTAGAGAGAATTAAGCAACGCTTGTTCACGCAGTCGCAACTGCCCAGTTGTTATGGCACATAGCCTTTTGAGGGAAAGCCTGTTCTTCGCAAAGTGGTTTCGGAGATTTATTCGAAAGTTATTGTTTTTGGATTTGCGTTTATTGCGCTACGGCCTACTGAAAATCATCCTTGACGCACATTTCTCATGGTCTCCAGATTTGCCTGTCCCACTTTTATTCCATCAAGTAAGGTATTCTGTTTGGCTAGTCAATATCTGTTCATTTGTGCGGACGCAGGTGTGCTGTTACCTTTGTTTAGGGGTATATAAATTCTGAGATCTAGGTGCAGGTGTACTATGTTACTCTGTGGTTCTGGGCATCGTTACGTTCTGTACTGCCTGTTCGCGAGTCGTCCATCGTAAATTCGTATGTTAGGTATTTCCAGTTTTCGTTGGCTGCGTAGATGTCATGCGGATATGACAGACGGCGTCTGTCTTGTTCCATGCCTGCCGAGTTCGACCGAAATACCAAATCTAACGTCACACAATCGACCAGTTACTGGAATCCAGTTGAAAAATCTCTAATTTTTCTTAAAAATCTGTTGGGGAAAGTCTATTTTCCCCAAAAATGATTTATTTTTTGAGATATTATCGAAAAATAAATTGTAATTTTGAATCTTACTTTCTCGCGCCACAACGTGCCAAAACTCAATTTTGGCGCACGTTTCCCCGGCGTCTGTGATTGGTCCATCCCACTTTTAATGCACCAATTCAAGTGGGATTCTTCAAGGCCATCAAACGACTATATGTATGCAGACGCTCGTCTGCATTGTTACCTTTGGTTTGATAGCAAATACATTCTCGGCTAAAGGTCACGGTCTTCTGTGTTATTCTGGGGTTTCCGGGTATTGCTAAGCTCTGTGCTGCGTTCCGTGATTTGTATTGTCGTGCGCTAGACATTTTGTGATTATCGTTGACCACGAGGGTCATAACAAAATCAATGCAAACCCCACCCCAACGTTACCTGGCAATTCGGCTTCCTCGTCACATGAGAGCCTGAGTAAGATCCCCTGATGCATGCCATTATCATACGGCAAATTCAAAGGGGTCACAGTGCTGGAATCGCAAAGGCGCGTCACAGAGTAACATCACAGATCCCGTTCCAGACTGGGGAAAGTTTTGGCCAAAGCAACTTACCGTTATTTATCGGAGATTGCGGAGATTGAAACCGCCAGTGTCCACCAATTGTCTTGGTCTGTAGAGCTGAAAGTTAGAAGCGGAAGAGGAAAACGAGTGAGTTTGTGTGTCAGGACATCAACCACTTGTGTTACTTCCCAATCGTTTATGCCAGGGAATGGGGTTTCTTTGATGGACCCATCCTAAATTTCCGATTTGTAAACCTGATCTGCAGAACAAAAGGATATGAGGTATCCTCGTTGTTCCCTACCCGGAGCCTCTGATCCAAACTTCTAGCCTGCGAGGCAGCAGCAAGTGAGGTTCTCCTGAGTGACCCTCTGAGGAACCAACGACTTAGGAGTCTGACTCACTTACTAGTGAGGGAATTGCCTAGCTCTAGAGCGCAGTGGATGAGATCTTGATGTCTGAGTTTAATTATTGCTGCGCGCAGTGAATGTATTCGGCACTACGGCAGGCTTTTGAATTAAACCGCATGTGTTTCGACCGTATTGGATAATATGCCGGCGGTCATAGTCAATCGGAATGCTCTTTGCTTGAGGATACCTTATCTAAGTCATATTTAGACTTGTAGTCTGAAATTTCCATAGTCTCTGCCGTTGTTTGTTTCTGAACATTTGCTGTGCACGAGAGGTCGTGACAACCCTCAAGTATTCATTATTTTCCCACTGTTTCTGCATTTCCTAAGCACATTACTGTGAAAACATCGTTACTCCTAGAACTGCTTGTGTACAACTCACTTTTGTCTGATCAGTTGTTTTCCTATCGTGCTCGAGGATCCTGTTCCTTTTGCAGAAGTGATGAATTCATAACCATTACGTCAAACAACCTAAACTGAAGAACCTAGTGTTATCTGCTATTAATTTCTATCTGCTTGCATCCCTTTAACACTGCTGTTTTGCAGCTGTTTCAGATTGGCTACTCTTAGAGAATAGTTTAAGCTTTTTGTCTGGATCGGTCATTTGTGTAGTGTTCACTACCGAATCTAATACAAAGATAGACAATATCACGCAGTGTGGAACAAAAATAGTGGAGAAGCAGTTTGGTTTACTCGGGACAATCAATTCCCCACAGGCGCCAGTACGTAATTTTGTGCCTTATCTGATAACAGTTCTAACCATAAATGTTCGTGATTTTTACATTCTAAACCGCAGCATGTTCAGCAGGCCATTGTTTTTCCGCCGCGTCGCTTTTTGCAATCGACCTCGGGTACTACGTAACAATTGACATGAATTCATAGTCGGTTATGCACCTAACTCGATGGTACTGTGGGTGACCTACGAATCTGCTAATCCAGTAGTTGAGTTGCATATGAAGCGTGTGTCCGAATCAACAAACTAGAAAGCGTGAAATTGTCTCAATTGTGCATATGTTCGGACTACTACCTCCGAAGCTATGACAGTCTAGTTTCTTTCCCAGTAATTTCACCTTGTACTAGAAATCGTGCACAAGCAGCGATCATCGCAAATGTATAACTGACGGACGCTTTCCGCTTAAATAGGCCGTTCGCCGTTGCGTATTCTGACACGCTCGGGATGCTCGATCAACTGGTCAACTAATCGCGTTGCGCAGCCTGCGATGATTGGGTCACGTACTGCACATGCTAGCTGAGCGTCTGTCGTACTGGACATTTTATATTGAAATCACAGTGTCACAGTTGGACAAAACCGCCTGGTGGTCAAGCAACAACGTGGTCACGAAATATGGAGACCCTAAATGTTCCATTGGGCAAAGTGGGTCGGTGTCTCCTGTCCGACTGGGGTCCTCGTGATCACTGAAATCGCTGGTTAGAAATACAATGGGGGTTGGTGTTGTGTTGAAGTCAGTGGCGTGCCTGCACGATTATTATTTCTTGTTCTTCCGTCTAACCCTTCATTATTCTATTTTCACACCCTTTCAGTAACGTTTTCTTCTTCTGGGATATTTGTCGTCATTTTTGGAATGAGCGGCAGCCCGAGCCACGGTACCTTTTGGTCAGACTCAGGGCTGACGATGATGATGGCGAAATAAGCTGGACTCGGAAAATATTCAGCAGAACACAATACACGGATGATATTTTTTTCCACCGCCACAGATAGCACATGTTGACAAACCCCATTGTGGTCTATTATTTTCTTTACACTTTCTTCAACATGCACACGACTAAACTTTCAGACCGAACCATTCACTAACTGCAACGTGCTATCCTCGAGAGTGGGCACAACCACGAGTCTTCATCACCTTCTGACAAGTGTTTAGCTTAGGCATCTGAGGTCGCTTCATTCATTTGTAGAACATGGGTCTGTTTTCAATGGAGTGTCTATGAAGGTACAGAAGATATGTAGTATATTCTCAACTCGTCATCATTTGTGTCGCCACAGAGGAGAGTTCCGATTACCGTTCAAAGAGAGAATTTACAATTCGCGTGTGCGTCCCGTCTTGATCTAGAAATCCGTGGTATAATTCATTCGCGTGAAAGATGCGTATGAGCACTGGTGGACCACCATTGTCTCTGCCAGTCAGCCTGTATCGAGCGGGCTGATTATTTGGATTACACAATAGTCTGGTTTAGTGTATTTCAGAGGTATCCAAGTTTACAACCGATAACCGAGGTAACAAAAATACACAATCCATGTTGACTAAATCACGCCCTCCCTGTGTCTAAAGGGCGTCTGCCGCATCACGTATCGTTCTGTGCGATTGGGGGAAGTCAGGTTTTCAAGGGATGATTTATCCATGGACTATAAAAGCCCCAGCCTAAAGTTGGGTGATAGGCCGATCTCTAGTTCTGTTTGTACGACTATACATATCACTGGTTGGAAGTGCTGTCAGACATCGCAGTTGACAGTCAATGATGAGCCGCTAATCTCATCAGTTAATTGAAAATCCCCATAGCATTCATGAATCTCATCAGTGTTGCTTGTTCATGAGTGTCCATAACTTTGGTTTATTTTTCGCTAACTTACATATTTATCTGGCGTTTTGTGGACTGTTGTTACAATCACCTGTAGCCTGAAACATAGTGCTCCCGGGTGAGGCTTGGAAGTTATAGGTATGTATATTACAGCAGCAAAACCTTGTGATTTACGAACTAACACACTTAGGCACTTTTTCATGTTTATATATCAGGTTCAGTCCTGAATAACCTCGGCTTTTGTCGTCTGTTCGTTAGCTGTATTCTGCGTTTACGTTCACGTACTCTGTTGTCTCAACAGCTGAATACTCATTCGGTTTTTTACTCTTCAGACGAAAACAATGATGATGTTGAACGTTTGGCTCGACGTAAATCTCGTCTACTGGAGCCACATCCAGCTAGTGCGAATAGTCCTTGCACTAGCGGAATGACAGTTCGTCGCAGAGCCGAGGCCGCCGCTCCACGGGGAATCTCCCAGGCACAAATCGGTGAACATTACGGCAATTGCATACGTTTAGCAGCTGAGAATAAAATTACAGCAAAAAATGCATTTAATCTCCATTTGATTGACTACATGAGCGATATGCTTAAAAAAGAAGATTATGCCAGCTTTCAGGTGAGCCTTCGTGCTGTTTCGAGCAACCTACAACTTACTTTCAACAAGTAGAGGTAGTACCACATCTACTGTCTAGCAGAAACTGATTGTTGCTCTGAGTACATAGCCGCATCTACACGATCTTTCATTTTCTTTCGTATGTTTTCCGCATGATTCCAAAGATTACTCACCACCTCCCCATGGTGCATATCTTTCTCTAGGATCTCATGTTTCTAAACTTGGTATTTCGACCATTTTTGTATTTGGTGCAAACAGATCTTATTTTTCAACGAGGTTACTCAACCGAATTACTCTTAACACACCTTTCTTTCTGCGTGTTCGTATGTACGTGTTCGTCAAGGATAGTTGATGCAACAGTGTAATTGAAACTGCGAGATAGCTTAAGGCAATGTAATTTCATTTCTTGGGTGGGATTCTTTAGTTAGATACAGTGTTTAGTTGACAGCTTCGAAACCACATGTATCGTGCAGTCAGGGCGTTTGCAAGTAGTTAAAGACGATAGCGTAGTTGGCCGTCGACAAAGTGATCAATCAAGAGGCCGCCAGTGGATGAAAGCCAATAGACTTGGGTGTGTCGAAAACATTTAGCGGCAATATGTTACTGTCTGATTCGGGGTGTTGGAGGAAGAATTTGCCCTAATGTTTAGTATGCAAGAGCATCTTTTACAGGCCACCAATTTGATTTCCGGTTGCATCTGTCGGTTTATTTTTAGTTAAATTTGACCTGTGATTTTGGGTTGGCAGAATGTATTCGGCTTGCAGTTTACAGATGTATTGAAGTGACCATTGGAGATAAATAAGCTGTATAGCCATTTTCAACTTCGGTGCTCTAGTTTGGACATGATCAGATGATTAAAGTTGGTTCGGTTATACACTTGAAGTATGCTGCTGCTGTTTGCCAAATTATGCTCAATACTATCTCCCGCATCCTTGACTTACAAACTGGTAGGCGATATCCTAAAATTCCTATGTATAGGGGAATTAAAGAAAACAACTAATTGACATTTCAGTGTGCTTGGTTCGCGGGGAGTTTTCTGTAAAAAAAAGAGCACCACGTTGGTAACATTTTCATGCTACTGCGGTAGGAGGTTGTATTGTACTCTGTTGGAGGAAGGATTGCGCAAGTTCACTGCGACTTATTTCTCGAACTTGGTATTATTGTAGCGAAAAGGCGTCCAATAAAGCACAATCTTTATTGTCCAACTCGCTAGTTACCATGCCACGCGAGCGCTCGCGATTTTGAATAACAATTCCAGTCCACAACACCCCCTGGTTTCCGCTCGCACGTCGTGTGCATTTCTACCCGGTTTAGATGTGTGATTGGCGCCTTCTACCCAGGGGTTTTCTGCCTGCTATTCCTTGGCCGTTGATCCGATTTCGTTGAGCGATAGCTTGTCCGATCGCTCGTGCTGTCCTCCGTCTATCAACCGTGGGCTTTGACTGTAATCCACAGCTGGGCCGAGATATTCCTGAGAGTGTTGGAATAATCACGCCTTCAATTTGGTCATTCATTCTATTCCGGCTGTCACGTCTCGCCCGTTGGTCCGATCCGGTCGAGCGATGACTCATCCGGTCACCCACGCCGTTCTCCATCCGCTCACCGTGCGCTTTTGAACGCACCTGCTCCCTGTGTTGGGGTATTCCGCCGAGAGTTGGAATACTCGCACTTCCTGTCTGACAGTCCCCCACATTATTGTCAATGACCCAACGGGCCAGTTAATGGTCGTTTGTGTGCACATCTGTATCCTCGTCTGTTGTACGGTGTTTGTTAAAAACGGATAACTGAACCAACCCGCTGATTACTTTTTAAGTGCAAACACCAGGACGCGGCCACTCACACTAGCCGTAATTAATCGATATTACTCGCGTGTATTTGTATTTGCGTGGAATACATTGCGTTTGACCTCGGTCAGGCCAACCGTTCGCTTGAAAGTCGCGCACATTTGTGCTTTGGTTTCGATTGTAGTTCACTAGGATAAGGGCGTTAACAGTCTCTAGCCCAAACAAGCAAAAGGTTGTAAAAGGCGAGAGATGAACGAATATGAATGAAGATAGTTAAAAGGTATATTGACGTCATTTGTCAGGACTACGATTCTTATCACCTCCCAAGCATCATGCGGTTTTTCGAGCGATTTTCGAGCAAACACTCGAACAGTATATAAGAGGGCTGATTAGGATTCAGTAGCGTTGTTATCATGTTTGCTGATTAGTAGTCGAGGCTTTGGTTAATTTCAAGTTGAACATCACCCACAATTAATCGCAGCTGTCGCATTCCCATAGACTTTCCAGTCGGCCCCTTTCGAACAGCAGAAGCACTAGACTCGATTTTCGCTCTCATTAGAGCTCGTCAGTAGAACATATCCACGTTTGTTATGAAAATTTCTGAGACAGTCAACATGGTTGTGGTTCGTTAACTGACTACCCAAGGACAGCTACACGATGCCACTGTACTCAATGTTTCACTTGACGAGTTCCTTTTTTAAGTATTCAGGTGTCCAGTTTTGTTAGAAGGCATTTTGAGGAAGATGGAATGTGTCACAGAAACTGTCGACTGTTATCCACATTTGTGTTTGTGTTATCGACCCGCATAATGTCTAATTTGTATTCTTCTCATGGTTCTGTTCATTTCTAAGACTATGTCACGAGAGTGGTTTGTTCTGTTCATTTAAACCAATTGTATTAGTGCCACTTGTTCATGCATGTTGGCTGTTTGATGTTCATTGTGAGATCGACGTTCCTTTTCAGATTGCCAGTTCCTCTCTGGACGCTGGAGCTAAAATTTATGCTGGGAGAGTGGACGCAGTGCACCAAGAAACATATCAGGTACTTACTGGCTTAGGTCGTTCTGACAAACCACCAGCCACTGGAGACGACGGGGACAGCCAAGAGGGTGCCATTGATGTAGATGCCGTTACGACCCATGGGAAACCTGATCAACGTAAAAAACCTCAGGCTCATCGAGATATCTTGCAGAAGCAGTTGAACCGAATTCGTTCCAAGGCCCTTGCAGCTAAAGCTGATGTAAGTTGTTACAACAAACTTGTAACCGTGGTTTACCATCCATCTTAAGTGATACGTTCTCCTCACGTTGTACCGCTCAATGTTTTATACTATCCTAGTTCGCCCAAACTATGAAGCTCTAGTTTAATATGCTGAATAAAGTTGTGGCCTGACCTGAAAGAACGCTAATAGGGTAATTCCGAAATTTCATCCAGTGTCGAAATTATCAAGATTTAAACGTCTCCGTTCACGGATCTTCACCCTTTAATTTAGCCTTATCTGTGTTGGAATTCGTCAGACTGTTATGCGAATCACTGTTACGATCCTACACGGTTAAGGTATCATTCACTGTCGAGTTTAGTTAAGGACGAACATCTGGATTTATATTCTAGGATTCTTGCACTTGTAATAGAACAGCCAAACAGTTGATGCAAACAAGGGCTTATCATTTACTAAAGTATTTATGTTTGCTTGCACTGTGGTTGTTAGGGTGCGCATCTCCTAATGAAAGGTAAGAGGAATCGCGCAGTACCGTTCGATCCAGGGCCGGAGTATCATCGTCTTCAAGACTGCGAAAACTTTCGGATAGTATATCAGTTGACCACCGTTGGATATATATATATATATATTTAAGGTATTAAAAGGGCAAACACACATATATATATATATATATATATATATATATATATATATATATATATCGTCTTCGTGGTCTAGTTTTTAACTGGTTTCCAATAAACGACAGTGCTCACGTCTTCTTCCTGAGTTGGAAATCGTGTCGTACAATCGAGTATGCAATTATAAAATGGAAAAAAGATCCAACAGTAGCCAACTGCTGATAGGGTGTTATCCCTTAGTTGGTAATGTTCCCATTCACACACATTGACGATCATGTCTGTCGGCATTATTATTATGGCGTTATCAAACGTAGTTATGACATAGGTAGATATTGAGATTATTGTGAGAGCTCGCATTGTCGGAATTGCCGATACAGCCTCTAAGATTCTGTAAACGGACCATCTGCTGTTGATTATGGCCTGTTTTCCAGCTGTTAAGCATTTCAATGGAGTTGTTCGGTTGAATTTCTCGCCCTTGCAGTTGTCTGTTTTGTCGCACTTGTGTCATTTCTCGGGGTTATGACTAGCATTGATTTATTTTCTTGAGATGCTTTCATTTCTCCTGAGTATGTTTCATAAGCCTGTTTTTCTTAATTCTCTTGCGTAACTTCCCCACTGGGAACAACGTGCCCGACAGTTCTGTCTGTTGTCTTCCTTTACTGAATTGGATGAGGTTCATCCAAATTACCCTGCTTCTTCCATCATACCGAAGCTGGACGTTGACTCGGTGTGACGTCTTACTCATCTCGCTCACGTATTGGACTAGAACAAATGGCACACCGGCAGACCCAGGCAGTTGTGATGATTCTTATTTTCCTGATCCCTCAAGTTGGGAGTTGGAAAACGATCGGTTTCTTTCCCCCGAAAAAGGTACTAGTTCTGGTACACTTCCACCCAGTCGCTGTCTTGCTGCACAGGTGTTTGATCTAAAGACTTTGATTGATAACCCTAATCGTTCTCTTGTCTAAATCTCAGCGTCCTGATGTTATCTCGGCTGACGTACAGCTGTGAGTTTATACAACACGTATCAGTCGAGTTACCCTGTCTGTTGTGTGCGGTGAGGTGGATGACTAAAACATGCTACTGCTTACCCATCCTCCACTCTCCTATCCACTTCAGCTCTCAGGCCTGTCCCGACCTCCATTTTTACAAATCCTACGGCAGATATAATTTTTCATTTAGTGACGCTGTTCTGTTATTCCCATCGCATACCTCCTGGCCTCCGGTCTCCTTCGTCCCCTGCTTATGCCCAGAATGCGAGTTACTAAAGGTGATCCCAATATTAGCACTCTGAGACGAGTAGGCCAACAGGCCGCTGGCGCGCGGACGTAAGAATCGTTGAGTGTCGATGTCCGTTTCATTTCTGAGACTAGAATCCAGGATAGTAGCCAACGTATGGTACTGACAGCACACATATTACCTGGTATTTGTGGTATATTTCAGATGCTTCCATGGCCGCCGCTACCGGTCAGATTAAAGCAGGTATGGTCCTCAGCATGACGGTCACAGCCGCATTGGTTACTTGAATTCTCGTTATCAGTAAATTGTGCTATCCGCTTATCTGTCTCTGTTAAGGTCAGTCATCATCATCGTCATCATAACAGCCATGAGCCTGACCAAAAGGTACTGTGGCTCGGGCCGCCGCTCACCTCAACAGTGACGTGGAATATCCTAGAAGAAAACGTTACTAAGAAGGGTGAAAATTATTGAGAAAAGACTAAGAGGAAGAAGCGGAAATGGAATGGATACACGTACGACATTGACTGCGACACATCGCCATCTCGGATAGCGTCTCTAACCAACGGTTTGAGTGATCACGAGGACCCCAGTCAGGCAGGCGGCACCTACCCACGTTGCTCAATGGAGCAGTCAAGGTCTTCATATTTTGTGACCACGTTGTTGCTTGACCACCACTTGGTTTGACCCAATTGTTGGTGGCCTCAGCATATGGGCCCGGTAAGGTAAACGATTAGATGACATACGGAGTACGTGACCCAACCATCGCAAGCTGTGCAACGGAATTAGTTGACCAATTGATCGCTCATCCCAAGCGTTCCGGAATACGCGCTGGCGAACTGCCACATTGCTCACGCGATCAGTCCATTTAATATGGGCCAATTCGCGGAGACAAGGATGGTCAAACACAGCAAGCCTGTTAGTATCTTCTTTGTGAATAGGCCACGTTTCCGAACCATAAAGCAAAATGGGACGCACACAAACATTATATACTCTTCCTTTCAGCGACAACCGGACGTCTTTTCGACGCCACAGATGACGCAGTCTGGCAAAGGCAACTCGTGCCTTTGCGATCCTCGCTGATATCTCATCAACAATGTAACAGGCTGGCGAGATAGTGCTACTCAAATATATAAAACTGTCCACAGTCTCAAGCGGATTGCTTGCAATAAATAAAATAGGAGTTGAAGTGCCCCAGTCTTGAAGTAACACTGCACTTTGAAGGTTAAAAAAAGCGCATTCCATACAAACCAGCTCGGTCGCTCAACCTGTCCAGCATGGTCTGCATGTTTTCCGCAGCGGGGCTGCGTTAAACAATGTTGTCAGCGTAATCCAGATCGGTCAATCTAGCGCCAGGAAGAACCTCAACACCAAGCCCACTGGATTCGCGAAGCGCACCCTCCAG
>JTDE01021374.1:28931-41511 GCA_014338405.1 Paragonimus skrjabini miyazakii | reverse complement strand
GTTCGATTCGGTGGATTGATGTACACTTTTAGAGACGCTTAAACGCAAGGGTGTACCGACCAAGTATGTGAGCATACTGTCGGCGCTTTTCTCCCATACTTCGGCTCAGGTTAGGGTTCACGGTGAACTGTTTGACAGTTTTAGTAGTAGGAGCGACGTACGTCGAAGCTGTCCCCTTTCACTATTTTTGTTCAATTTCGTCATAGGCGAAACAATGAAGTACTGTCTGCAGCACTCAAATGATGCTGGCGTGGACCCCCTATCTGGTGGAAAGCTGACTGATCTTGATTATGCTGACGATAAGGTGTTGCTGTTTGACAACTTTCAAGCGGCACATACAACGCTAAGCGTTGTTTCGCGTTCTGCTAAGTACTTCGGAGCGTGCTTTGCAGCCTCGAAATGCAGAGTGCTTCTGCAAGATTGCTGTGATCACGTGGATTTACTGTTAGATAACGAAGCCATGGAGATTGTTGGTCAGTTGGTATACCTTGGAAGCTGCATCAGCGGCGGCGGAGAAGGAGGAGGTGTAGGGAATGAAATAGAAGCGTGTATTTCCAAGGCTAGGACGATGTTCAACATTTTGAGACACCTATGGTGACAGAAAGGTATCTCTCTGAAACTTAACGGTCGCGTGTATAAAGCGACAGAGAGGGCTGTTTTACTTTACGACAGCGAAACCTGGCCGTTCAGGGTAGCGGACGTTAACCGTCCTCAGGTGTTTGACGACGGATGTCTGCGTTCAGTCGCTCGTATCAGGCGGCACTAACGAGTATGCAAGGAGGGGGTTAAGATGCGGGTTTCTGACACTGATTGTCGAACGATTTCCTTCGTTCAATCCTTGCATTTACACAGACTTAGATGGTTAGGTCATGTACTAAGGATGCCATCTAGTCGTCTGTCACACCGATCACCGTTTGCCGACGCTGCAGTCGATTGGCGCAATGTGCTAGGTGGACAGATGATGACCTGGCGTAGACAAATGAAATCGTTCACGAAGGGGTTGGTCACAGTAGGTCGGGTTCGTCTCCCGGGCTGGAACCCTCGCGACTCCCAGAGTCGGTGGCTTGAGACGTTAGGTGAGATGGCGGCTAACCGAGCTCAGTGGCGTGAATGTTATCGTTGTTTGGTCAAGTTGTCTGTGAAGTAAGTGCACTTAATGACTCGGGGCAGTGAAAGCCGTAAGGAAGCTGTCGTGGTGATGACGCCTTACTTTCACTTACAGCTCGGTTGTTTGTTTGCAAGTTGTAGGTGCCTTGATGTCGTATGTCTGAATATAGACGTAACGTTTTTTTATTGGTTAGGTCCACTTCCTCTCTCCTTCCTTTTTCTTCTCTCCTCCTGTGTAGGCTTTTTTCCTTCGTGATTGTGTGGCATTTTGCAGCAAACACCTGGACTGGGATCACGCTGTTCTGCGTACCCGTTTTGTTTTGTCATTTGTCCTGAGGACGTACATTCGTCATTGCAAGATAATTAACTGACATTCGAGCGAGAAGAGCGTATGAAACGCTTACCAGAAATATTCGGTGAACAATTTGTTCGGTTCGACTCAGTTACGATAACCTAACGAACACGGGGAACAAATCGCCGCAGCCATGAATGCATGCTGTGAAGAGGTATGTTCGAAGGAGGTGTGCAGTTTCGACAGAACTGGGTTTCTGTCACGTAGATAAACTTAATGAACAAGCGTCGTTCGATTCCACCTGGCTCTCAGTATGACTCGACCGTGAATAACCTAAACGCAAGCTGACCAAAAGCTTGCGCATAGACCGTGAGCATCACTTGGTCGAACAGTCGAAAGAGATTGAAGGAGCCTTTTTATCTGGGAATAACGGAAGGCTTTTTTCCCTGATCTGTGGTTGTACTGATCGTCGAGTCGGTGTAAGTGAGACCGTATGTGAAAAAGATGGTTCACTTATCACCAGCTGGTCACGCCGACAGGTGGGCTGAAAATTTTGAGGAACAGTTCAGTTGGCCTCAACCAGATCATGTGGACGACGGGACCCGATTGGTCAGTTATTGCGTTTCGGACGGCCCTCCGTCGGAAGTAGAAGCGGTCCTGGAGCTTATGTTATTGAAGCATAACAAGGCTGTCGGACCAGATCTCCTCTCTTCTCTTCTCAAGTATAGCGAGGGGAGATTGATATCAGAATTGACGGAACTCCTTCAGGCGATTTGAGAATCTGAAGAGGTGCCTCGTGACTGATGCCTATCAACATTAATTCCCATTTTCAAATATGGAACACAGAGTCTGTGTGACAGCCACGGAGGGATCAGTCTGGTGTTTGTTGCGTTCAATTAACTCATTGACGTCACTTCACGTCGGCTCACTGAACCTCAGAGAAAGTCAGATACCCGAAGAACAGGCAAGATTCCGATCGAGTCGTAGGTGTATTGATTATATTTTTACCTTGTGACGCATCTTGGAACATCGGCACCCTTATAGTCAGCCGACGATCGGGGTCCTTTTAGACCTGAAGGCTGCTTTCGATTCGGTTGTTTGTAACGTTCTGTGGAACTTACTTCTTTGAAAGTGGGTACCAGGGAAACACGTGAATCTGTTGTGATCACTGTACACTCACTCTGCAAGCATGGTGAGGGTTTATGGACAACTGTCTCGGGCGTTCATCACTCCTGGTGGTGTTTGTCAGGGGCGTCGATTTCCCCCTTCTTGTTCAATTTTGTCATGGGCGACATTCTGGAGGGTGCTCTTCGGGAGTCCAGTGGGCTTGGTGTTGAGTTTCTTCCTGGCGCTAGGTTTACCGACCTGGAGTATACGGATGACATTGTCTTACTTAGTTCGTCTATTGAAGACATGCAGATCATGCTGAACAAGATGAGTGTCGAAGCGCTCTTTGCACCTTCAGTGTAAAGTGCTGTTTTAGACTGAGGCATTCCCATTCTCACCTTCTTTATTGCAGACAATCCACTTGAGATTGTGAACGGTTTCACATACTTGGGTAGCACTATCTCGTTAGCGTGTAATATTTCTGATGAGATATCAGGGAGGATAACAAAAGCACGAATTTCCTTTACCAGCTTGTGTGATCTGTGGCGTCGAAATGACGTTCGGTTGTCTCTGAAAGGAGGGGTATATAATGCTTGTGTACGTTTTTATCTTCTCCATGGTTCGAAAACGTGGCGATGCAGATATAAGAAGACCTACTGTGTTTGAAACTTGTTATCTCCGCCAATTAGCTCATATTAAGTGGATTGGTCACGTGAGCAACAAGGCCGTTCGCCGGCGCGTATTCTGATACGCTTGGGATGCTCGATCAGCTGGTGAACTAATCACGTTGCACGGCCTGCGATGATTGGGTCACGTAGTGCACATGTTAGTTGAGCGTTTGTCGTACTGGGCATTTTATATTGAAATCACAGTGTCACAGTTGGACAAAACCGCGTGGTGGTCAAGCAACAACGTGATCACGAAATATGAAGACCCCGACTGCTCCATTGAGCAAAGTGGGTCGGTGTCTCCTGTCCGGCTGGGGTTCTGGTGATTACTGAAATCGCTATTTAGAGACACTGTGGGAGTTTGTGTTGTGTTGTAATCAGTGGCAGACCTACATTTCTGGTCGTTTCGTTGTCTTATTTTTTATTGTTATTGTTATTATGAATATTATCGTAATATTACTTTTATTGTTGTTATTTCATTACCGTTTATATCAACGTTTTCCTTTTTTAGGATATTTCTCGTCATTTTTGGAATGAGCGGCATTCTGAGTCAGAGTGCCTCTTTATGAGGCGCACGGTTGTTTTGATGATAAAGATTATGACTCCGGATTGCGTTTGAGATGGTGAGCTTCCTCAACGAGTTGCTCACATTTTTACGATCGAGTATTCCGTTTACTGAGCACGAGTTCGGGAATCTATGCACTGAAGTTATATTCACGAAAAGCTGACTTTGGATTGTATGTGGACATACGTTCATGTGATGTGGCCTTTCTGGTTTTACACAGAAGAGGCCTGATAGAACTTAATACCTCAGGTTAATCTGATTCCTTCTGGACAGTTTGCAATCCTTTCGGGCGCAGAACAAGATTTATAGTTTTCCACGTCGTTCCGCTTAGCCGTTCTACCCGCCTGCTGCATTGTGGGTTATACATGGTTGTCCGGCTTGTGGTGGCATTCACTTCATGCATAACTCAGCCAGTTCATTAGACGTGAAACTTACGTTCCGGTGAAAATGGGTTAACGAGGTCACGCGGAATCAGGCGACCAGATTGACAAAGTGTTTTACGACTGTGGTCAAAGACAGCAAGACAGGAGTTTGCGGAGGGTAGACGCGAAAATTCATCAATACTTTCCATTAGGATTTCGTTGCGGGTCCGTGTTGGTAATAAACTTTTGAAATATGTACTGGATCTCTCGAATGGTTGCGTTGCTTTGGTCAAGTTCCCTTTAGATGGTTTTGGAAAGACTTTTCAATTGCGCACGTGATCGGCGTTGTTAGGTTGCGGCTTTAATATCCTCAGTGGAAAACCTGAGAATTTTTTCTCTAGATGCATAAATCATTTGAGTCACTCCAGGACACCAGTGGGTTTCGTGTAGAGTTTTAGGGTTTCTAACAGTAAACAGACTGGAGCAGGAAATTCTGGAGAACATGTCGGTTGTTTTATTCTCATCATCGCATTTGTGTCATCATCTATACATAAGAGCAAAAGTCCGACACACCACTGCTGTATTTTGTCGTTTTATCTATTTTTCTTTCCTGCTTGAAGTCGTACTTAATTGTAACAGAACGTTTATCCGCCATAACTTTAAAATGTGCCAGCGAAATGATGTTTCTATCTATGAATAACCTCTACGACTACGAACACCTCTCTTGCGATGGCAGAATCATGCCGTTCGCAGATGGAAAAGATCCTCGAAAAGAAGGTTGCTGGACGATCATTTTGATTTACTAATGCAACGATAGCAACATCGACGGCATCGGTTTCAAGCACCACCGAAACCTTTCGATCCACGGTGACTGCTATAGGATTAATTATTCTATCTTTAAGGTCTTCGAAAGCAATAGCAATCTTTTCTGAGGCCGCACAGATTTGATTATGAGTTAGCTTTTACCTGAAAAGTAAGATCCATTGAAATTTATAGGCGAACGTGCCCACTACTTCTTGTCACGGAGTGGTTGTAACTACCGAAAAGATTTGAATTGTTCCGCGTCAGGTTTCATCATTCCTTTGAAGACGTAATAACCGAACTGATTGATTTTCTGATACCCAGAAACATTTGTTATGGTTTAATGGCGAGCCATGTTTTACTTTACAACTGAGAACCTGTTCAGATTATCATCGTGTTCGTGAAGGTCTTTGACACAGACCGCATTACTGTCAACATAGGCAGAAGTTCCGTCCAAGTTTTCGTCTCATGATTTAAACAATCCTTTGTAAACATGCGACCTCAATCATAACTACGAATGTTAGAATTCGGAATTGGTAAATCCTTTTGCGTGTTTCGGATTTTATCACCTTGCATTATGGAAACCTGTTGATAACCACTTTAGAGATCAAGAGCACCGAGAAGGTGACAATTAGGCATTTTCTCCACCATCTCATTTATCTTTGACAAAGGATGTGCGCCAAGGTGAGTAAAACGATTAATTGTTTAACCATAATCGATTATCACTCGTTTAGTTTGACGCTCGTTGGCAATAACGAATATTCGAGTCCTCCAAGGAGCTTTAAATAATTCGATTATATTTTCCTTGAGTAATCTCTGTATTTCTGATTAAATGGAATACTCGTCTCCGAAGATGCGAAGTCTGGATTTAATGGTTATGGGTTTACAGTCTGAAACGAGGTTTGGAAAAAGAGCTGATGCAGCGACACGTGCTACAGCGTAACCACATACGGGAAATGATGGTCTATTTCCCGTGGAAAGAATTTCTAGCTTTTCATGTTGTTTGAGGAACTTATGCTCTATTGAAACATCTGCACAAGATATGGAAGAACGACAAATCGGGCGCAGGGATAAGGGATGCCTCAGGTGTTAGTGCTACAAAGTAATGTCTGCTAGTTGCATTTGTTGGGCGTATGAAGGTCAGAGCAATTTGCATTTCCGAATCTTCTGCATGCTGCCGGTTACAAATGACGATGGCGTCTCAGCGACGTGGCCATCCGATCTCTTGCGGTCAGTAAATACTCACAGTCCAGTTCTACTAACAGTAATATCTGTAGCAAAATCGACCAAACATTTGTGTGCGGTCATTGACCATGTGTGGTAACCGAGCTCGTTATGGATGCTGCGTGTTTGTTGCGGTCACTGGTTAGGCGCATCTTTTGAAAATGAGCCTTTTTGCCACAAACTTCACATAAGACATCTTTTGTGGGACACTGGTATCGTGATTGATGATTCTGTCCACAGAAGCATATAAATTTCGCGACGTCCAAACGGTCCAGTTGCTCTCCATGTTTCTCTGGGAACGTGAGATACTCTGATTGTTTATGTTCTTTCTGACAGCAGAGTGATGTTTTTACTCGGAAAGTGTTCCGTAGAGAAAGGCCGGTCCACAATTCTGATTGATTGTGGCATCAGTAGCGACACCCATCTCTGTTGTTAGTGGTATGTATTTTCCGCAATATCTGGAGGTGTTACTTCTTTAAACTTTTTGTCAACTAACGAATTGAAGGCTTCTTGGAATACGGAATCTCTTATTCACCGTTGGGTAGATTTGGTCCGCAAGTTGTGAATAGTAACTTGCAAGCAAACATCTCCCATATGGTGGTACTGACCAAAATGTGCACCGATATATTTAATTTATCCGTTAGTTTTTCTGTGGAAGATACTGTTTTTATTATCGCAGGAGTTGATTTCATAGTTTTGAGCACCTTTGAAAAATCTTTGCAGATGGACCTCGCGTTCATTATTACGTGCACTTTTGCTCACTCTCATTTGTAAACTTCTAATATGAGTTATTACACGTTCAACTCATGTTTATTCAAGCATTACACTGTGCGACATCTTTCTTCTGTACAGGTGGATCCGTTGTTCCAACATCAAACGGCAACTTACGATGAAGGGGGTACAGCTGAACTACGTTTGAATCAATTATGCACTCTGGATGAAAGCTGTGTTTTAATATTAGATTCATCGACCCCTGTAATGCAGGCCTCCCGCCAGGTCAAATCAAACGATGTCGACGTGAAAGGATTACTTGAATTTATTCAACCTCTGCTTCCGAAATTTGTAAACCAGTTGTCACTCTGCTCCAGTCTTCAGGATTTCCGTTTCACCAATTGGAAAATCAGCAATGTATGGTCGTCTGAGCTTAACACCTGGACATCTTCAGCTTCCCATCAATTCCTTGTATTAAATCGCATGTATTCAATGCTGCATATTGTAACATTGTCGACAACCTTCTGTTCAGTGCGGGCATCTTGAATCGGAGCACTATGATTCTGGACAAATGCCGCCTTTCATGTTTATACGGTGTTCTATAAGATGTGGAACAAATTTTACCAGAGAACATTTTAGTCATTTTTCCGCCGTTGCTTTTTTCACTCAACTACACGGTAAGTCTGTCCAATTAGTTTGACTGGCCGTTATTTTTGAGCTCAAACGACCTTATCCACACTGGAGGAAAAATACAGTTGACATGATGTAATCAAGAACTGGTTTTCTGCCACAGATGAGCACAGAATATGGTGTTTGATCATTTGGAAGTATGTTTAAATGACAGCATTTGTTATGTCCCGATAAGTACGCACGGTGTGTGCGTGTATGCTTTGTTTCTCATCTACCTACTTGGCCGATCATGTGATTGCCTAGCCAAAGAGACTGATGTGCATCATGATGCACGCTCTTGTGCTCACTATGCGCGTACGCTTGCGTATAACTGTTGCTCGTGTTTATTCTACTCGTTACGATTCATGAACTACTTTATAGATTTACTTTTTTTTAGGATTTCGAGATGTGACACTGATATCGGTGTACGACCCCTTTACAGCGGATTCACAGCTTTCTTTTCCAAACAGTTCTGCATGGATCCCACCGTACAAGCGATTGTAGAACGCGGATCTTCTTGAAAAACACTGTCCGCAGATTACCATTTTCCAGGCGATAGTGAGTTTGATGGGGAACCACCACTTCGAAACGCCTCGGCTTCATCTTGGCTCAGAAGGTAAGGGAATCTTTGACGCACTGACTTTACGATCAAAGGCTACAGCTAAGACAGATTGCACGACGTGTCCCGCATTAGCTTTTACATACCACTCGCGGCAAGTCCGACCATTTTACTCGAATATGTTGCCTTCGTACCATTTAATGTGTTCAGCGGATCACAAAAATACGGATTCGGTTGATACTGTTATCACTTATTGACTTAGCGAGCATAAATGCCATAATGCCAAACAACTTACCGAACCCAAGCCACCTTCCGAGAGCGATTTCACGGCGTATTTTAAATGAGGTGACATTTGGAAATTGAACCCCACCCACACTTGATCGCAGCTGTCGCATCCAGATAAGCTTTTCTACCAGCTCACTTCATAAATAAGCACTGGCTTCGAGTTTCTCTCTTATTAGAGCTCATCAGTAGTGCATATCCTTGTCCGGTTCAGAGTTTGTACTCTGACCATCGTGCTTGTGAGACAAGCGTGTTAAACATCACTGATTTTAAGGATGCTCATTTTGAACAACACCGTTATAACACGAAAACTGGTAGATGCAAGCATTTCGTATTGACTCATCAGTACCAAATTTTGTTCAATGAAGAAAGTAATTTCAACCTAACTGATAAGTCCTGATCACGGGGTTATCGACTGGATAGAACAGGGTGATTCTGTTCATTCTCTTTTCGAAATGGTCGGACAAGCTGAACACTAATACAGGGTTGTGGTTGAGCGTTTGGACTTGATTATTCGGCCATGCCTATGCTGGTGTTGTGGTTAACGCACTAGTCTCACAAGCACGAGGGTCAGTGTGCAAACTCTGATCCGGACAAGGATATGCACTACTGATGAGCTCTAATCAGAACGAAACTCGAGCATAGTACTCCCTTTCGAAGTTGGCTAGCCGAAAGGCTTATCTGGATGCGAAAGCTACGATCAAGTGTGGGTGGTGTTCAATTTTGCAACAACGTAAATCCCCGAACTTCCACTACTGAAATGATATTGTTGTTTAACTTCTCGTTCGGTTGTATTTGGCTTACGGTGTAGTCTTCCTGTGCATACTTTTCTTGTATGTTTGACATTTAAAAGTAGCAAATGTATCGCAATCAATGACAAGAAGAGTCCGAAAAAAATTGTGGGAAAGATTCAGAGGTAATTGGGAAAGACGGCATTAATATATGCAAAAGTCTGCCATACTGGTGTCACTCACTTCTGTGCCTGATAGCATCCTCGGTGAAAACTCTCCTTTGGACCCCAACCTGGAAGCCGAGAACCCTCCAATTTCGCAAGCCCTTTAGTAAGTCCATAGTTATAGACAATCCAGCCGTGCTTGCTGGACGGCATATTTGCGGACGTTTGCAAAGCAAAAATGTTGAGGGGAAGATGCTTTTATTTCCGTCCGCGGTCTTGCAAACTGTACATCCTGTTGATTGGACTCTACGAAGATTAAATTTAGATAATGTTACTACTGCAGGTTCAAGCAGCGCCCAGTCACCTTCACCGCCGCCTTGTCAGTCGAGCCTCATCCAGTTCCGACTACTAATATAACGTTTACACGATTTGATCTCAACCTGGTCAACGACACGTTCCGCCATACACGATCGTAAGATAGTGATGCGTCTTGATGAACACACGTTGAGTGTACCGTTCACTTTAGCACTAACTGTATGCCTGGCAGCTTATTTGTGCGTGTGTCGTTTCATACTGACTTGCTTGACCAATCATGCGATTTCTTAGTCAAAACAGTCGATACACATTTTGATTTATTACCTTGAGTTCGCCTTGAGCCCACATCTGTGTGTGGCCGTTGCTTGCTCTTAGTCTGCCTGTTACAGTACTAACAACTACTTCACTGACTAAGTTTTGGAATTATGTGAATTAACTATTGATGATAAACGTTCTTTAGTGAGAAGGGGTGGTTCATTATTCTTATTCCAAGAATGTTGGGTACCTAAAGTTATTTGCGCGCTTTGCCTTGATCCTGACATCGTGCGAGTGTGATGAATTCAGGCTTGACACATCGCAGACTACGTGTTGCCGATTTGAGCATGTGTTCATGGCCTTGTTAGCGCGTGGTCACTTCGATTTCAGAGATACTTTTGTCAATTGGCTAACATCCACTGTCGCCCAACGTGCGTCAACGATATCTCTACGAAAAGCGTAGGTCAAATACGGATGTTACTTTACCCCATTCAAACCCGATTGCAATACTGGGAAAGAAAACCGCATCACACTGGCCGGTTCACATTACATGGTGTGATCTGGTCAATCTAAGCCGTCTAGAGCAAGATGCATCGGAGTATTTTTTCATACATCTTTGGACGAATGTTGCTCACCGAGATACCAAGAGTGGTCGGTCGGTCGGTCGATCTGAGTCTAAGCCATTTGGGAACTTCACCACTTTCAGTTAACTATATGGTGACCAGAAATCCTAAACATTCAATCCGGTTTGCTTAGTTTTAAAATATGGGGCCTCAATTAATTGGCGGATTGAATACATTTGGAGCCCGCAAATTCGGAGGTAGTTGTTGTTTCACCCCCGTTGTTGCGATTCGCTTAAAGCGTCGACATCTGTGGAAATTATTCGAAGTACACATTGAAGTAATTTCCAAAACTACCACTGGATACAAAGTACAACAGATCGAATTATGTGGCGTAATCGTGTGGTCGTGCTTTCGTTTATACGCTATTCGGTAAAATGCAGTAAATTTGCCAATGCGCCATACCTTCTGGTTACAAGACGGTCGCACACACTTTGGATCGTCGTACTCCTATTCCGCAGAGAGAGTCGAAACAAGCATCTTACGATTGAATTATAGCTTACGCATAAAATATTCAGAATAAATTGGTGTCAGGACACTGACGAAAGTTGTGGCTAGCACAGCCAAACTCAGCGGGTTGTATAACCAACTGGACATCTACAGGTCGGTCAACAAAATTTCCATGTTTGACTCATATTGTCGAGTTTTAGAATCATCCATTTTATGTGTGGTGTGTTGTCGACTCACCGCCGTCATTTAGTGTGTTGGGGTTGTTTTCGATTGTATCGTTTTGTCTACGCATACAAAACAGTGGTCAGACTGCCAGTGAGGACCCTAATACTACCGTCAGTCAGAGTCGTATGTGTACAAACTCCTCGTAAATCTGACCAGCTTACTCAAACCCAACTTTGCTGATTTTCGTGTTGTGTACTAAGTCAGTCACTACTGTGACATATTTTTTTAAAAGAAGACGAGGGTATGCTGAATTCTGGTTATATGGCTTGCGTTTATCATCCCAGTCTGTTTTGGTTATTTTGCCTTCAACTGTACCAGAGAAGTGAGCACAACTTTATCACACCAAAGTCGCGAAGCAGCATAAGTGGACGATTCGACTGGACGAGTGTGGATGAAAGTTTGCCATTGAAGGGGAATACGGAATTTGACAATTTGAGGACTTCGACTGTTCCAGTAACTCATTCATAAAGAAGAAGTCACGAATACCTTAAGTAATTCATTCAGCAGTTGATATACGGCCCGTTTATACCCTGTTATTGGAGACTGCCACAGTCGGGGATAACTACTGGATTAGCGGCCAAATGGATAAGATCCCCAGCTAGAAACATGAAGAATAACCGGCTTGCTCCCATTCGGATTATCCTTTCTTGATGAAGCCACACAAGGAGGAAACTGGTGGATTGTTGGTTTAAGGATGTCATTGTTTATACAATGCTAAAACGCAGTCGCCTGATTATTTGGTCGGTAAAACACGACGTGAGCAACTGAATCAGGCAATTGAAATCACTAGTGCTGTAAACTGATCGTTCGCTTCAGAACGATGGAAACAAATCAAAGGACTAAGCTCATTAAATGCCATACTGTACAGTGGCATTGACAACAACACGTGACCTCACGCTCTGACGATAACGCGCTCATGAAATCTGGGCACTGAAGTTTACATTGAACCAGAAACCACACGCTCGATCTGTCAAAATGAGTATCTAGTTTTTTTCTTGTTAAATGCTTCATCAAAGTCTATTTGGCGTTCCGTTTCAACTTGAGACGTCTGCATTTTTTATCAGCGGGTTGGCTCCATTTTTAGCTGTCACCGAACTACACATCATAGCACATCGACATATCTTTTTAGAATGACGGTAACGAGGCTGAACAACAATGTCACCTCATTTAAAATACGCCGTGAAATCGCTCTCGGAAGGTGGCTTGGGTTCGGTAAGTTGTTTGGCATTATGGCATTTATGCTCGCTAAGTCAATAAGTGATAACAGTATCAACCGAATCCGTATTTTTGTGATCCGCTGAACACATTAAATGGTACGAAGGCAACATATTCGAGTAAAATGGTCGGACTTGCCGCGAGTGGTATGTAAAAGCTAATGCGGGACACGTCGTGCAATCTGTCTTAGCTGTAGCCTTTGATCGTAAAGTCAGTGCGTCAAAGATTCCCTTACCTTCTGAGCCAAGATGAAGCCGA
>JTDE01021374.1:0-12129 GCA_014338405.1 Paragonimus skrjabini miyazakii | reverse complement strand
CATCGCATGTAAAGCTGATAAAGTTGCGATTGTTGTGTGATAATAACCAATCGACTGGGTAATACAGTCCCCAATGTTGACTGTATCTTGTGTATTATCTTGATTGTATTTTACCTCTATCGAACAGTCGTTCATCATCTATTAAGCAGCAGTCGCATAACTAACCGATAGTCACTTGCGCAAGCAGTAAACTACCACTTGCATACAAATCATCTTACGTAACCTTATTTGCTCCGTTCATGATCCGACTTATCTCTACTCATATCATCATCTTTCTTTCTGCTCCATTTTTTACTGACTTCGCTTGTTTCAGGCACAGCCTGCAAATACGCAAGGAGATTTTGGTGACTTGGACTTAATTTTTCAACCTCGGAAAGTCGCCTGCATCGAAATAGGTTACGCACGCACTGCCAAAATGATCAATGTGGGACGGTTAAAGTCTGCGATGTGGAATTTTTTGGAACTTGCAATTGCTCAAAATAATGTGGCTCCGCCGTCCCCTGTTTCGGTTGCCTCAACTTCATCGGCACCGGAAGCAGCCAGTCTTCCTGCGTCATTGACCGGCGAAGCGGCACCCAATCCAGACTTTCCCGAACTTCCTTTTGTTGATCCTCACCGAGAGCTTCGCGATGAAAGGCATTGCAGTGATCATTGTAGCCCTCCCAGATTTAGTGACTTAATTGGCAATCTGCCTACACGACTAAGTTGGCAAATGACTAAGGAACTTAGTGTTCCGATTGTGCTCAATTGTCTGCTTCATTTAGCCAACGAAAAAGTGGGTTTTTTTTACTGTTCGTTATACATCCCTAACACTACGGCGTATTGGTGTTGCAGTTGAACAACTTTTCCGCTTTGTGGTTTTAATCCCGTGCACAACCGTTACTGAGGTGCTTATTTCATACGATTAGAATTTTATCATGTACAGCGATTTTCACGACGCTCTGTTTGGTATGGCGTTTTTTCTTCAAAAAATACATCAAGTCAGTTAAATTCCTTGTAAGCCCAAGAACGACTTTGCAATACTTATGAACTTGTAGATCCAGAAGATAATTTCGAAAGTCATGAATTGTCATTGTAATAGAACAGTAATATCGAAGGTGCGTAAGAAATGGTTTACTCCCTAAAATTTGACGCTTTTGCGTTCTCGAATACCCAGCTCTCAAGCATATAAATAACATACTGGATGTAATTTTTCTGATTCGAAAACAATGTATCTGTACATGGTGGAGATTACCAGTTATCCTAATCAAGTTGTAAGTTGAAAAGCCGTCTTGTTTGATATGGCTTGCTTTTTTATCGAGCGCACCTTCTCATAACCGTACTTCTCACATCCATCTGTTTTCAGGAACTATATCTCTCTTGTTCCGAAGACCTTACTGATGTCGTCATTTTCCAAGGTGTTCCCTACTTTGAATTGGAGACACTCAAAACTTACCAGTCCGCACGGGGTTACGACGATTCCGATTGTGACAGTACCTCTAAGCGAACTTTCCGTCCAGCTGGTGCTAAGCAGAAAAAAGTGAAACGTCCACGATCTTCTACATTAGACTCTTGGCTGATTGAGCCTGATAGTAACGGTGCACACAATCCACGCTGATTTCTTCTTTGTGGTGGCCTTGTGTTAAATATACGGTTGCATTTATTTCTTTCAATTGACTCTCCCCCATTAATATTTCTCCTAACCTGTTGCATATGAGCTGGTATGTATCACAGAATTACCTATTTTTCTATGCGCATCAATCCAGTTCAGTGTAAACATTTTACCGTTAACAAATCTGTTGTATATTTTTTAACTTGTGTTTGTTCGTTATTCAATTTTCATATTCTTCTCCCACTAGGTTGTTGAACTGTTTCGCATATGTTTTCCGATTGCTTTTCGTCATACAACCTGACCTGGAGTTTTCCTTGTAAATATGTTGTCTATTTTAGATAAACCTTTCCGTGCAGTGTTCATTTCTGAAAATACTCTGCGGTTTATGTTGTGACAACTACCGCATTCCTCCGTTCTCCTAACAACTATCGTTCCAGTTTATCTGGTTTGTGTAGAGCTCGATCGCCACGGTTCAAATATGGATTGACGAGTTAAAATAACTTTCACCCGTTAAATTTAGTGAGCTTATCATGATTCATTCCGAGGGGATCTGATTGTTTATTGCATATTTGAGGAACGTTGGTCTAGATCATGGCATCCGATTTTCTTTGTAGCTGTTGTGTTGTTCTTAAATTAATCAAGCCTACGTTGTGTGATCCTTTCTTGAAGTCGGTATTGTTCATTAATTTTTGTTGTTGGCGCAACGGTTATTATGTTTCATCATGTTGTCAAAGTACACGTGCTATGCATTGAAAATATGCATAATCCATCTTAATTTATGTGAAGACTCCATGTGTCAGGTCTTCTCGCAACTCATAAGGACATCTGAATTGGCGGCTAGAACTGTATGATATTAAAGTTCCCCTCAGTTAGTTACCGCATTCGACCCTACAATCCAAGTAATTGGTGACAAAAATAATAATAGTTAACTAGTTATTTGCGAATTTATATTTGATCATCTGGCTTAGTTTCTTTACCTTTACGGTTTTTAAAATGTTGGTTTTTGGCTATTCGCTATTTTTGTCTTTTTTTCCCTTCATGTAAACGTTGACCTGTGGTCTGTCGCTCCGCAAGTTTATTCGGGTTATCGTGGTTTAGCATCTCAAACATTACACCATCGTTCCCTTGAGCAGCAGGGACAGTTCAACCCACACATACATTTAAAGGGTAGGGCGATGGATGAACCTGCGACAACGTTACTTATTTATCAACACATGGCTGAATGTCATTTAGGAGAAATCTGTAATCCCCATATTTAGAACGATTTAACAGGAACAACAAGGGCCTCTGTTGCTCCTCTGTTCCCTTTTCCACTTTTACCCCGATGGGCTTGATGTCGCCCTCTTGGCTAAGTATTGGTTCAAAGTATCGCGTTTTTACTTTAATAATTTCAATATTTTTGTTGAATCGGTTACTGCCCACATCTTGGTAGATTGCTTGGAATATCATGTACATCGTATCTTTTGTCAGTTGTCGGTAAGACCACCTCTAGTCAAGCCAGCTATCCATCGAGTCCGGTGAGGCATTCGCTTCGTAGTTCACATTGTTACACTAACGCTCTAAGTCCAACTTGTTTCACGGTGGGTTTTTTGCATTGAGTAACTCGCCCGTTAAAAGAAAGGGGACAGTGCTATGGAGCACGATTGACTCGATCTGTTTGTGAAAGATCTCCAGGTGTTGAGGTGCAAGGGCGAAATATAAGTAAGATCTATCAGCTTTGTTGCCTATAATGTGTGTGAATTGTTTGCTGTTGTGCATTGTCGATGGATCTGACTGTCTATGCCGGGTGACATGCGTTTTCTTGAACCGAAGGCTTCGAACTGTCGTTTTGGCGATACCATCCTGGACTGATGTACTCAGTAAAAATTCAGTGTTGGTCTTTTTTTGATGAACTAGCACAGCATGTATGTGGACAGTAATGAGTCAAGGGTCCCTGCTGATATTCATCCCTTGAGGGCTCCAGTCGAGTTGTGTCTGCCCTATTACTCGTCCTGTGTTCGGAGTATGGTTATCTCTGAATTGATAGTGAATATCGCACACTGGGTTAGCGTGTGATCAAGCACCTCCGATTAGTCTTTCGTTCTCGCTAACAAGTTTCCTTATATGACCACAGGAACCGCGTGGTAAGCAATCGGTAGGTGCATTTCTTGAGTATGTTTCTACCGGAAGCTTTTTCGGTTCAAGGGAACCGGCTGAATCTCTGTTCTTTTGTCAACACGGTTTTGTTTACACCGAAAGCCACCCGATGTAAGTGAAACGTAGAGTGATAAAATTGCGAAACGTCGTTATTTCCGTCAATTGTAGATCGATAAGAGCTAAACCTTAACCTTGTTAGCCAAATACATGAAGTAAAAACGAAATGCAGATGGCCTAAACATGATGTTTAATGGTTTCAACGAAGCAACCGTCAGACGTTACACCAAGCCGACAGTGAAACTTCTGAGAAGAGTAGGGCGGAGATGCAGTTTGGTTTGTTTGATCAAATCCCTTTACTATACGACAGTCCAGCCTACGTGTTGTACACGGTTCACCATGTTAGGCATACTATGCGGAAAATGGATGCTGTAAATTACAGCTTGTTGCACGTAACATTACACAGACGCTCGATTACAGCATTGTAACTTTTGGTTAACTTTTTTCGTTTGATGCCATTGTATTGTAATGAGAACATACTGCGTTTCCAATGCTTGTAAAGGTTCTCCCCATTGCAAATGCATTCCAGATACGTGGCTCGACTGTTAATCCGCCCAGTTTAATTATTGCGGTCCCTTTGCGCAGCTGCCACGCTTAGGGAATGTGAACTTGGACCGCTGTGGGGAAGTTGAACGTAATAAAAACACCCACTTAACTTAGCAGCATTCCAATTATGTGCGAACATTTTTAGTGTAGTAGACCATAACAAGAATGGTTAGTGTGCGTAGGTTATTATATTACCACCTCAATTTGTTCCTCACATGTTGTACACGTGCGTATTGCTTTAACGGTCGTCTCCCGAGTGCACGATCACTCTGAGAGTCAGTAACGTTTGATGTTTCTTTCTCGGCACGAATACTTTCAGTTTGCTCATCAGTCGAAGTGTCTGTATAATTGAGATCCCCCCAACTGCTTGGGCTCATTCGTTGTTTTCATTTCCTTAGTTACTTTCTTAAAGGATATGATGATAAGTAAACAAGTGGTCAGATCTGCCAGCCCGTTGATATACCCGATCAGTCTAGTCGCTGTGCTCGTATTATCTTGGAAATAAAATCATCCTTTCTTTCTGACCGCTTTACCCTCTTGGCATGCCATTTCTTTCAACATATCGACATCCATTATCCGCATTTTATTGGCTTTGAGGCAATCAGCTATTCACCTTGCGGAGTTACCCATAGGCATAATGTGCATTTTTTCCCTGTCAAATGTATCCACTAGTTTAGCCTTTCTCGATCTCATTGCAAACAGTGGCTCATCGGAACTGACATTACAACCAATCTTGGAGTTTGTGGGTTTTATGCGGTGTTAGTGTGGTCACAACCCCGGACGATCGTTCGACAACCGAACAGTACGTGAGGTGATGCTTGTACTCGATCTTCTCGTTGTCCGGTTGATGTGGAATAATAGCAATCCGTCATTCACGCTTGGTCATCTTTTACAGCTTGTCCAAAGTCTGTCGTTACTGGACGTGACAAGGACTGAGCTCAAAATTGGGCGAAACTAAACACGAGTTAGGGGTCGACTCGTTTAGAGGTTCAGAGCATGTGGATCGCTATCGCTGAACCCGTCCTTAGGGTGACTACCATTTTTTTATTCACGGATCAAATTGGTCCGATTTGTGATTGTGACCTTTGGGTCTCACGGCGAAGTGAACAAGTTTGAAACCCCGTGACAAACAATTAAAAGTGGCATGGTGATAGCCTTTGTAAGAAAGTTGCACGTTGTGAAAGCGACCGCTGGTGCAGTTAGGGGAGTGACTGTCCGGTTCCGTGATTTTGATGGGATGTGC
This sequence comes from Paragonimus skrjabini miyazakii, assembly GCA_014338405.1. Taxonomy (NCBI): domain Eukaryota; kingdom Metazoa; phylum Platyhelminthes; class Trematoda; order Plagiorchiida; family Troglotrematidae; genus Paragonimus; species Paragonimus skrjabini miyazakii. Next base: position 6,556 of record JTDE01021374.1, on the reverse strand, counting down.
ACCGTTTTCATGGTAGTGGGTGAGTGGACCGTATGAAGAGAGCACTGCATTGTTAGAACTATTGTACAGAATTATTCGAGCCAACCGACTGCTTTATCTTTTGGTTGTAATCGATGCTTCAGCCCCATATCTACTACTGCTCCTTCCTTTGTTTTCTCATCCTTTTCTAATATACTCAGTGTTAAGTACCTTGAGAAGTACTGGTAATGGGCCGGAGTTTCGCAACACAATATATGGTAACTGACCCATCGCTCGTTGATGGTTTGGTCGTTTGCTGACCACGTTTCTCGATACGTAACCACGATTTTTATCTTTATCTACATGGTTTTCGCCCACCAGGTGAGCAATGTCCTCCGCCCTATTAGCGTGTTTGCATCGCCGTTTAGTGTATTGGACGCTGCGCTCACTCTGAATCTAGATGTCTAACTCTCCATGCCATCATTGGCGATTGCGTTTGCCCACATTGGCCTTTGCCTTGCTTTCGATGCAGTTTGTCGTTATGGCGAAAAGTCGTTCAATAAAGCGATCTCATTTTTATCCACTTAGCGTACACCTGCCATCTACTTTTGACCATCGTTTGTAAGTTAGAATTTATCACAACGTAGTGAAGTATCCGTCTAAACGACAGGTGCGCACGCCTACTCGGTTTTGTCCACTTGGCTGATGTACGTTGTTGACCTTCGTTCCGCATTTTTACCCCCGCCCGACTTCCCTCAACAATGTCTAGACCTTTCCTCATGACTGCTTTGAGATTTCTCGCTGAATGTCGGTTGTAACACGGAGAAATGAACACTTGAAACCTGTGAGTGGTACTAGATCACTGCAGTTCAAAGGCTGACCGTGATCATTAGCAACAGTGCAGTGTTACAAATATGTGTGATGGGGCGTTTGCTTTTGGCTGGCATATGTCGCCCGGGTTTCACATTTCTCTTCAGCTTTAGAACACTTCATCTTACGCAGACGCCGAATGGTGTATATCAGCTGAAGAGACTAAGTGGACTGCAGAACGTAGTACAAAAGCAATATCTTTCTCACTGGACTGGTTGATTGACGCCGTGGGGAAAAAATTAAGCAGTTTACGACTTGGTTATCTCTGTAGAGCGAAGTGACCAATGTGAACTTCAATCTCAGTTTTAACTTTTACTTTACTTATATGTTTATATATATACGTTTGTCCGAATTTACCGTGACTAGTCGGTTTGCGTCATTCGCTCTCATCCGCAACCGTTTGATACACTAAAATTCATTTGATTTCCATACACTCTAAATCGACCGTAAACAGTTGGACCGTATCCGACTTTATTACATATATTCCGTTTCCTGTCACAGTGTACCATACTTGTTTATATGAGTGACAATAACGACCTTCTTATCTTACCGCCCGAATTAACCACAAGATTTGTCAAGTTTCCGTTACGCTGTTATATGCGGTTGTAAACCTGGTCGTAAGCGATTGTTCAGCCATACGAGGTGAGGACTCTATTCGGTTGGATGTTGTGCGGACCTTTACTTAGTGAATGTCAGGCGAAGGCCTCCGTCAACTGGCTTTCACAGGACGTTTCTACATTGGTGGAACAGATTCGTGCCTTATCGTATACTGACTTCAATTATCTATCACCGAATAGCCGCACGCTCAAGTGGAGGAGCACTAATGTTCACAGTTTTTAGCGAGATCCCACTCGAGTATCCTACTTTAAAGGTGCCGAAACAACCGCAAAAAATGTTCGAGTTGGGCGTCCATTGAACGTTCGCGGACGACATCAAATACGAATTCGAAGATGATCGCGCTCGATGGTGCCACATGCGTCATGCCGACGCCGGACAAAACATGCGACAGAAAATGAAATGAAATCGACTGAGTATCGATACTGGATAGTCTATGGGAATGCGACAGCTGCGATCAATTGTGCGTGATGTTCAAATTGAAATAAACCAAATCCCCGACTACTCATCAGTAAACAACAATACATGACGTACTCAACCAAATTACGCAACAAAGAAAACGAACGTTTGAATAAATAACATAGACAAAAGCATCCATATTTTTGTCGTTTAGAGAGCGTTTTTGCTGGTTTTGTACGATTGTGTTGATGCGTACAATCCTACCGTTCTACTAAACGCTCCGGTCAGCGGGTTTTGTGTCTAAAACGAGCGTGATCGTTGACGGGGGCGTCAGAAATTCCGGGATCGGCTTACCCGTCCTGTTAGTGGGAGAATCGGCGAGCATGTGTTGGCTGGTGGACGAGGAAGAACTCGACCAAGAAGAGGTAGTAGAATATCGGAGCTGATATGTGACGATAAATTTTAGCCTGTTGACAGGTTAACCAGGCGCGCGCCCCGTTTCCTTTTGCATAACGGGCCAAACGTACCTATCGGAAATGAGCTTAGCCCTGGCCCGGATGCCAAGATGGGCGATGTGTAGTGTGTTGAACACACGGCGTCGGAAATGAATGGAAATCACTGTTCGCGGATGTCCAGTGGAAGTATCGCAAAGAATATTACCTGAAGATGCTGGCAAAGGCTGATCTGTCAAACGTAGAGGTGATTGTTGGAAGGAAGCGCGGAAATCAGTTCCCGAACGATGCGCGTTAGCCGTAGCGTTTAAGTCGGTTGATTCGTGACCAACTAATGCCCACACTCGGAATGAAACGTCAGCCACAACGTTATTGCTGCCAGAAACGTGGCGTATATCTGACATAAATTGAGGTACGAAGTCGAAATTCGAGGGACGAATGTCTCTCGAACCCACTGCCGAAGCCAAAAATCAACGGTTTGTGGTCGGTGAGAATCATAAACTGGTTTTCTTCGAGGACATGTCGGAAATGACGAATGGCCAAGTAGATTGCTAACAACTCACGACCGAACGTGCTATACCTTGTTTCAGCCGGAAGTAAGTGTCTGGAAAAGATAGCGAGCGGTTTCCCAAGTTCACTGAAGGGTTGTTGAAGCACGGCACCGACCGCTGTGTCTCACGCATCAACAGCTTTACTTACTTCCGTGGCTGAGTTGAAATGATGTAACATGTCGGTAGTAGCTAACGCATCCTTAATTCGATGACTGTCGCTGATAACTTTATGTCTCCGTTGACACGGCCGCGGACCAAATCAGTTAGAGGCTGCATAAGCTAAGCACAGAGTGGAATTTACCGTCTATAATAGTTACCCATTCCGTTAAATCAACGGATGGCGGCGAGAGTTGTAGGACGGGAAAATCGCGGATTATTCCTGCCTTATCGATCGACGATCGAATACCGTGTTGATCCACGTGGTGTCCTAGGAACTTTATTGCAAGTTGGCTAAAAACGCATTAATCGTTATCCCAAAAGTTGCTAATCTGTCGAAGAGCTGTGTTCTTCGTCAGAGACGCTTGCAACTAGTGAGTCGTCGGTGGACAAAATCTAGATCTCGTGTGACGTCGTCGATAAAACGTTGAAATGTTTGTGCAGCGTTCCGTAAACCAAACGGCATACGTAGAAATTCGGATAAACCGAATGGTGTGATGACGGTTGTCTTCGCGACATCCTCGATCGCAAGTGGGATCTGGTGATAGGCGCGCACCAGATCGATTTTCGAGAACACACCGGTACCATTAAAGCTAGCCGTGATGTTCTGTATATGCGGGATTGGATACCTGTCAGGTACCGATAATCTCCACAAAGGCGCCAATCTTGGAGTGGTGAGGCCCATGGGCTACTGGACGGACAGATGATTCCGAGTTCGAGCATGTGCTCAAACTCAGCGCAAGCTGTCTTTCGCTTGTCCGGTGTCAGCCTGCGAGCTTTGGCGAACACTGGCGTGCCTGCCGTGCCTATGTGGTTTCTTGCGGAACCTGTGACAGCAGGCAGAGATGAAGACTGTCGAAAAACAATCGGATACTTGTCGACTAGAATATCAAAAGAATTTAATTTCATAGAGCTTTGATACACGGGACTGATTGATACTTTATCGGTCAAACTCCGGGTAACGGCAAGCTTGGTTGTTTGGTCCGCTAGACAGCATCTTCTGAAGTCTATCAAAAGGTCGAAGTGTTGGAGGAGATCGATACCGATTATTGCCATTTGAATATCGGCGATCGTGAAGATCCAGCGGAAGGGCCTACGAAAATCTAAGTTGAGTGTGCGAGAGCGCTGACCGAAGACTTTAATAGTGCTTCCATTGGCCGCGCGAAGGTTAGACGTGACCGATCTGTTCAAATCGTGGGCTCCAGATGGGATCACGCTGACCTCAGCACATGTGTCGATAAGATAGCGGATTCCCGACTCGTGATCTTTTAGAAAGAACAGGCGGACGGGCTACTTCGGTAGCCATGAGAATTTGGCTGCCCTATTTGCTGAGTGGACCAAAAGTACTAGGCTATCGGCTTCGTCAGGCGTTCTTGCCAAATTGCTGGTGATACCAGCAGTGATCGGGATTAGCGTTCGGTGGCGGTTGGTGAGGTACACGCGACCCTGAGCGGCTGTTGTGTCGTCGAGTGAGTGTGGTCAAGCGTGACCTTGAACGCTGCGTTGTCAAAACCTGAAGTTGCTTATTCAGGCTAACAACTTGAGCTGTCAAAGTGGCAATCGCGCCCTGACTACTGGAAGCGAATTGGGAGACAGTGGTGCCGTATATTTCCTCAATCCGGTCAACGGTATCGGACAAGGTTGCTAACGGATTTGCGCTAAGGACGCTTTGCATATCCTTATACAAACGTTGGAACCCCATCTCTTTAATTGTAGCCTCTTCTACGTGTATCATGGTTGCTAACCGTTGCATGTGGCGAAGGAGCTGTAATGTTTTACGGTGATTCAGCTCAGAAGCTGAGAAATACGTTGGCGGTCTGACAAACCAACGCGTTTAATTACGGATAGTTTGAGTTGCTCGTAAGGTTTCGTGGAGTCTGGTAACTCCAGAATATTGTCCACCTCATCACTGCCTTCAAGTGACAATGTCGCAACAAAGTGGTGGAAACGGGTTAGCTCTGAACTAATTTTTCGTAGCGCGAGTGTGGCTTCTAACTGTGCAAACCACGATTTAGGATTATTCTGTCGAAATGGTGTAAACGGTACGGCCAGTGCACTGACCGAAGCGTAAGGTTGAACATCCGTTATAGCAGAATGGATAATGAATCGACTTAAAAATGAATATATTTTTATCATAGAATATTTTTAAGCAGGCTTACCCATTTATAGTGAACCGAAACAAAAGTGCTGAAGGAAAAATGATTACAATTCGTGCACCAGGTCGTTTTCCCAGGTACGAGTTTACCAGACACGATATTTGGAAAGGTCGTTGAGAGGAGAGACCGAATATTTATTACATGAAATATTCAGAAAGTCTCTTATAGCGCAAGAAATGGCACCGTCACGTAAGTTAGCTAGAGGGGCTAGGGATTGGCTGTCGACGAGCGAGTAAACCGAAAGAGTGTGACGTGTGCGTTCGGGTTCGCGCCACAGTCACAGGGCTTGCAGACAAACAATCGGACAACATGCATCATGCGAACTTTCTAAATAGCCTTGGTACAATATGCAACTATTAGTTTTGGAATCATTTTACACATCATACATCAGGCAGGCTAGTGAAATCTCCAGGTCGCTACAGTAGTGCTGCACTGTTCTGGCTTGTTATCCATCGATACCTTCTTCCATACTGGTTTCACTGTTAGGTATAAGAATGTATCTTTCGTGTAAAAGCCTTTCGTTTTAGTGCAGTAGAATTTCTCCATTGTATTTTCAGGCTGTGGAAGTGGCTTATGATTGGTCTAGTGGACTCATATTTTGCGGCCTGTTTGATTGCGACTGCATGCATTGGCTGCTGCGCTAAAACAATGTCCGGGAGAACACTTGGGTTGTGGAGGCCGTCATGTGGTCCAATCGGGGTGTAGAGTCCAGCCCAGATGGGGCCGAGAGCACAAGCCAATGAATGTCGTCAATCATCCTGTGACCTACAACACGGGTGCAGTCAAGTGGCTTCGTAACACGTTTTAGTGTGTCGAAGTAAGCCATGGGTGACAGACGAATGTACAGCCGCATCAGTCCCGATACGCGCAGACGCATTATTGAAGCTTCGAAAGAGGCAATGATTGGCGCATGGTAGCTTGCCTAAATGGAGTCAATTGCAAGACAGGATATAAGTGGCTCCATGTCGATTGCATCAGTTACGAGGCGCAATCCCGGAGAGGACACAAATACCATACTCCACCCCGATAATTAGCATATGGTGGTTTGAAGTGCCACTGAATTCTTGTTTGTAAGAGCTTGTCATTGACGGACTCGCTACCTAAGTTGCGAATCCAGCCTCTAAGCTCTGTCAGCGGCTAAAAAATTGGTACCGTCATCAGAAAAAGTAGCCTTAGGCCTATCTCTGCGTCCGATGAATCGTGACACCACCATAATAAACGAGTTAGTGTTCTGTTAGGAGACGCATCTCCTAACGAAGCAGCAAAGGTGATCGATCCGGCTTCGAGTTAATTGATATGTGATTTTAACTCACTCAGTCCATTAAGCCCAATTAGATTGCAGCTGCGCGATCGAACGCCTGTACATCATGTGAACTGTTCTCACGAGTGTATTTTCAAA
>JTDE01021373.1:15736-61604 GCA_014338405.1 Paragonimus skrjabini miyazakii | reverse complement strand
GGTGTCCACTTCCTGCTCTGGGCCATTCCTGCGTCGATGCATACGAGTATGCGCCGACAAGCCAGCATTCGATTTGCAAATCTGGCCACATTCTGAACAGGTGTACTCCGCTCGCCTATCCTGTGTACTGGTAGTTGCCTGCACGGAGGTGCTGGCGGTAATTTCATTGTCTTGATCGAAGGTAACAAGTACGATTAAAACGAGGTAGAGTGGTTGGCCCTATCTGGAGTTGCTGAACTCTTAGCCAGTCAAGGTTTGCACCGAGACCGCCCAGTCGGCACCACGAGGAGGTGTTCCAGCGCGCCGACGTATTTCTCGTTACACCCGCTTTCCAGACACTTGATGCCCCTACATCCTGTCCACTCCTTTCTAAAATTAGAATTGAATTGTATATGTTGTTTCAATACCCACTTGTCAATTGTTTTCCATTTATTATTATGCAATCTAGTGTATACTTTAATAGACACGTATAACTTTTACAATAGCAACGAAGGTTACGAAAAATTTTAAGTGATTTTGTTGGATTCCATCATGTTTCACGTATATCGTCATACATATTTTCGCGCATATTCACATCAAATTTGTCGGCCAGTTAATTTTCACTAATCGATATTATAGGCCTTGGCTATCATCGGGATCCACAGAGTCGGGCTGCATTCATGGAAGTGTTGACCAAGATTTTGCAACAGGGAACCGAATTCGAGACACTAGCCGAAACTGCTCTCGCAGAACGGTACGAGCGGCTTATCGGTTTGGTCACTATGGTAGGCGAGAACGGGGAGCTTCCAATTGCCATGGCACTGTCACAAGTCGTTCAGGGAGCAAATATGGTGGGTTAACACTTTTCCACCTAGTCGCCTACGCATTGTAGAATCCACATCCGTTGTTTGTGCTTAGTGTACACATTTGCGAAATAAAATTAACATGCTGATCCTTGCTTCTTACGCCTGTTTTAATGAACAGTTTGAGTTTCAAACTTAACATCACACGACGTTTGCTGCAGTATGATACACACGGTCACATGCCGGCTGAATTTCGTTATGCTACTCATACAGCAGCCGCCTCTATAACCGGACTAGAGCTCGCGAACTTGTAATTGGTTGTCGTTAGAACTGAACTGCTACGAACATATGCGATGGGAAATTTCCTACTGGGTTGTAACAGTACAGCATGTTGACAGACATGTTTTCACTGAAACCATTCCACCATCTCCACATTTTTTTCCTTCCAAACCATAGCCAGAAGCACATCAACATTTTCAGTTTCCTCCAGTATGTATTCTTCTCATGAATTTCCGCTTGGTGTGATGAAGTCATTAGTAAGTGAATCTGTGCACAAATTAAGTACATATTCTGTCGAGACTTCAGTTTGGTGGTCATTGAACCCAATGCACCTTCTGTTCCTATCATTAACCGTTTATTGTTTATTGCATGATGAAGTGCTACTGTACTATGCTTTAAGAACTGTAGCTGAGTTTCTGTTCTACTACCCAGACCTCTCGTTATTGTCACAAAACTTTTTTGTTTCTTACTCGTTCAATGGTTGTCTTCTTAGTCGGTTGTTTTGACACCATTTTGTCATCCGCTGTTTTGTCTTCCTGATAGCCGTCTAACACAGAACCAGATATACATGCATGTGATCTGTCAGCCCTGACGATGCTTGTGCAAACACAACGAAAGACAAGTTCTAAGCTTCTGTTTATCATCCTATCAAAAGTTACTCAAACCTTTTTTGTAGGTTCATCCTTTGACCGCACTGATCCTTACGACTCCCGTCTTTACTTGAAGTTATCACTCCAGGAATGCTCACTGAAGTTACCAACTCATCTGAGCCATTTGTTTTAAGAACAACACTCACTCAGTTGCTTGGCGTGTCTGACGTGGAACACCTTACCACGATCTGTCTTGATTGGTAGATAAAATCAAGCATAGGTCGGACCTACACATCCCCGACACCAAGCCAAAGTTTCACACTGTCTGGTCATCAGTTCCATTTTGGTTAACAGTGAAACCGGATCCTATTGTTATGTTGCTGCAGGCTGGGAGCGCTTGCGGTTAGATTTCTAATTTTTCACTCAACCATTCCCTCGTTTTTCTCTAGTCTTTTCTTCTCATTATTCCCTTGTATTGATTGACCTGGTTTTGTTTACTCCTAATTTTCGTTTCTGTTTTTGCCATACTGTATTCCGCTTGCGTTTACGATATTCTCGTTAGATGATTACGCATTCATCAATTATGAATTGGTTGCAGGGTTTTTATAGAAATTTTTTGGCAAGTATCACACTTCAGCACAAGAAGCGTACACCAGTAAACTGCGGGTAGAGTTTCTTTCTGGACTGGAATATATAAGATTTTAGCTCGTCGTACACTTATATCGCAGCACCACGTGGTCTACTGGCCAGCAGTCGATGTGTTTCTCCACTGCAAATGTTGGTTCGACTCGTTACGTTGCTTTGCACTTTTGAACTTGCCCAGGTCCAGTGTTGAATCTTACATATATGTGAACATGTTGTTGCCTAGAGTCCCTTATCATGTTAGAGTTTACAGGGAACGATGTAGTGTATTCAGTATAGAGAGCGGCGTGTTTCAAGGTTCTCCACTTTCACTATTCTTGTTCAATTTTTTTTTGTGGACGAAATAAAAGAGAGATTACTACGGCACCCGCAGTATGCCTTTGTAGACCTATTGCCCGATGAAAGTAGTTTACTCCCATGGAGTGTACTTTGCTTTTATTGTAAACATTTTTTGCGGCCCTTCATTAATCCGTTTTAGGTAAAATGATGCCAACTTTCACTTAGTATATCGTTTGATTATCTCGAATTGATAAGGTTTATCCTCAGTAGTCTTCTCTATCCCTTGTTTGTGTGTGCCACACCCAGGATGAACTGGCCAAGGTACTCGTGACGCTGTTCGACGCGAAGCGCTTGTTATATCAACTGTTTTGGAACGTGTTCTCAAAAGAGGTAAGCCAGCTAGCTGTGTAGCATGGTTCTTTACACTTCTCGCATGTTACGTAAAGTTTTGTGCTCTCATGTTTGACTGCAAGTCGTCGTTGTGCTTTGTTTCTGTTCTATTTACAGACTAAATAGTGGTCATCCTCTTAACGTTCATTGCGTTTACTCCACCAATTCATATTTTGTTGTATTCTCATCTGTAACGGTGCAACCAGGCGCTATCAAGTACCCTGTTCAAATTTATGTTGTTCACTTCCGTCAGGCAAGATATCACTTATGGTAATTTGCGTGTACGTACTGTGAAATGAGCCATCTTTAACAGAAATTGTTTGGGGCTAGAAATATTAGAAGCACGTTAGCTGGAAACATTTGACTACAACCATTCGTGAAATGTGAACAACGTTCGACCGGTACTTCTGGTAGTTCCAAGTAGTGTGTAATATTCCTTTCCACAGCGTCCATCCCATAAAGAGCAAAAGTGATCGTTCTAGAGTCCGCGGACCTCTATAAAAACTGATATGCTGATATTACAGAATCTGTGCCCTCAGAGCTTAGTGCAGAAACTGTGTTTATTTGCTCGAAATCTTTTATCTGTCAGTCAATAAGAGCAAACGGTGCCAAATCTGACACCAAATTCTATGCTATTTCCTCAGTCACGTCCAGGTTGCGTAAACAAATCGCTTTTTGCAGCTTGCGTAAAACGTATCCTATCCACTTTTATTGATGAGGTGAAACCATGCTGCTCGTTCTCAGCATTTCTCGTCAGGTCTCATCATCACTCGCTTGACACTACCGTACACACTATCAATGATCCGTCATAATTACCCATCAACAATACTAATACAACGTGTAAATGTTCCCTAACGAGCACCTCTAAATTTTGAATGAGACTTTTTACCAATTAAAGTAATAACCCTGAAAGAGTTAAATCAAAATTGTTACCAGTTTCGTCGCAAATTCCGCACATATCATTTGCGAGTCTTACCTGATTTTCCATGTGATCTAACGGCTGTATCAACCAGACACTGTAGGATGTAAACATGGATGCCACGTTTTTCGATTTTTAGCTGGAAGCAGTTGACAGCATGCAAACACTGCTGAGAGGAAATACGATGACCAGCAAAATCATGAACTACTGCTTCAAACAATTTGGTCAGGACTACCTCCAGTCCACGCTGGGCCCGGCTTTGATGGAACTGGTTCGGCGCGATGCCGGCGGATCTGGCAGTTTAGCTGAATCCACCTGCCCCGATTCTGCGGTCGTGTACACAGGATCTGAAGCCGCTGTCGGACCGGATGATTACAAGCAACCACAACAGCAGCAACTGTCACAGCAGCGCACCTCGTGTATGACCAAACCGTCCTACGAAGTTGATCCCAGACGACTACAACCTGGGGAAAATTTGGAGGAGAATCAGCGGAACTTAATTTATGCAACAGAGTTGTTGTACGGTCGCTTGATAGCATCCGCAGAAAGGTTAGTAGTTGTATGCTGCAACGACAACAACAGTATGTTCCCCCGAAAATTGTTTGCGCACTCATCGCATGCTTTCTTTCCTGCTCACTCTTATCCTCACAGCTTTCCATCACGGTTGCAGTGCATGTGCAGCTGCCTGCACAAACTGATCAGTCAGTTATGCTTTGATAACCAGATCGGACAGGCCAACACTGTTTTGTCTACCATCGTGTTCCTTCGATTTGTCAATCCGGCTGTCGTATCTCCATATGAGAGTGGACTTTTGGACTTCGAACCGCCCAGCAGAGTCAAACGTTGTTTGACGCTAGTGGGAAAGATTATGCAGAACATTGCCAATCAGCTGTTGTTCACCAAGGAGCCGCACATGCGTGTGTTCGACCCGCTGATTCAGAGGCACTTTGATTCATGTCGCCATTTTTTCCAGGTGGGTATGTTATACAATCTTTGGAGAGAGTGTGTGTGTGTAAACGATGGTCTTCGGCATTCTCTGTCCTTTTCAGTACACCACTACCCTTGTGAAGTGTTGTTGAACAAAAGGCGCATCAAATAAAGTTCATCCAAAAGCTCCAAGTTAATGCGATAGAGCGAAGACGATATTTCGAGCGACCTGCTCTGTCTAAAAGTTGTACTTATTCATCATATGAGGTGGGAAGCCTCCTCTTTTGTGTTGTTCCTAATCATTCTTTTACCCTGTTGTGTTTGCCTGTCAGTATGGCTCTTGGTTACTAATACCTACAATTTTATATTCATTACTTGATCGATGCATTCAGATTGCCTTAACATCATTTATTTCACTCCTCGATGCAATCACATTCAGATTGCCTATCCGCATACCCGCAAGTAGAGTTGATGAACCAGAAAGCTTGACAATGTATGTTAAACATGTTCGAGTTAACTAGTCAGCTGACGCCTTGTTGTCGTTTGTGGTGATTCCCAGACTCCACTTCAAATATTTGTTGTCTGATGACACGTTACGAAAGCATTAATTACGTTAAACACTGTAAGCAGCCAACAACCATTGATGACATTTGTGGAAATTATGTTGTGCACTGATTTGTGCGACCTTTGATCCGCAACCCGTAACGTCATATTGTTATCACCAGTCTGGTCAACGCACTTTGTACAGCCTGCGAATCGTCGTAGATAATGGAGCTGTTAATATATGCAATACCACATGGAAAATGTTCAACGGTCTCGATTAAACTCACCCCTATGTATAGTACCTATTCACAAACAAACAGCAGGCTTGTCGAACATCACCGGTGATTACAAATGACCATGATCTAAATGCAATTAACAGGGTTGGCAATGAAAGCAACGAGTAAAATATTATGCTGATGGTGTCTCATTTTCACTTACAGCTTAGTTTTTTGCAGTGTTAGCACCCTGATGTTGAATGTTTGAGTTTAGACATGTGTCTGTATTATTTAGGTTTCACCTCTTACTCTTCTTTTACATCCTAGTTAGAACTTTTTTTTGCTTGTATCAGTTAAGCAACGACGTGAATGATGAATACTTTTCTTTGGTGTTCATTACCAACACTCCTTCCGTTGGTGAAAAGTATAATGGGCAAGGTTACAGCATAGCTTGATGCTCACTAAGTCAGTCTTCTCTGACAGTGTTGAAATTTGAATCTCCGATTGGGCGTGAAGAGTTGATTTACTCTCCCTATCCGAGATGAATTCAGTCTGCTCTTATCTGAGTTCCGTTCATCTCTGGTCGGGTGAAGCTTCCAAAAATCCCCGATGCGACAGGTGCCAAACTTGTTATCCTGCTATTTTAGGTGAAACGCCTTCGTAACGTGAGTATGACAGTTACCGCGCCAGGAAATTCGGGAATAGATACTGGATACCGGGCCACACCCAATAAAAAGCATCCGCATGTAATTCTACATAGGGCCTTTGGTGCTATCCTAAATTTTTTATGAATTTCTGCACTTAAGGAAGAGTGGGCGGTAATTACGATAATTGCGGTACATCCACTAACGTTATTGCCACAGAGTGCCGATGACCAGTCACATGGCAGCCTTTTTTGTTTCGTGTTTGGATAAGCCACAGTACATTGCCGCATCGTTCTTCTCGCAGATGGTTGCGTACACAGTCTCATTGGTGGCGAGTTAGAAAGCTTCGGGTAATTACTAACACGATGGCTGTTCAGTTAAGCTTTTGAGTCGTTTTTATAATTCCGTTAAGATGATAAAAACTGTTTGATGTCGAGGCAATGTCGCCGCATAAAACCTCATATTGCGTAAACTGAGGCGCTCGTCACAAACACATCTTGCGTTGGCGGCATGTGATTGTCGCTATTTTAGTGATTGTAGTAGACACTAACTCAAATGCCAACGCATCTTGTTATCCATCCGACATTGTTGACATTAGCAACTGATGATCTTGTATCAGGCTGATGTCCGAATCGCCTCGCACATTTGCTCAGCAAGCTGTCGAAGACAGTCGGCTTCTCCGTGGCTTTCACGAACACTGTTTGCGTGTGTAATTCTGTCAAGAAGTGGACACAACATTTTTAACATCAGTGCAATAGGCCGGGATCTATTGCAGAAAATGTATGTAAATGCATATCTTATAATGAGTCTGATCCTATATGCTCAAGAATCTCTTATAACTCCTTGTCTACTTCAGCCGCGAAGAAGGTAGTCCCTGAATACCCTTGACGCCGAGGTAGCATCTGTTTCTAATTAGCCAGTAGAGCGTACGACACTGCTGTCCACATGGTACTGCTATACAGTTGCGAACCCTAATCGATCCGCACCGATATTATTCTTAGGTCATCCGTTTTTATCCATCTTTATCTGTGGATCATTGTACATGTGTAGTGGCAGCACCACGTAAGCAATGATGACATGCAACGACGTATGTTAGAGTCAAACAGTCTCCTTTTACATACATTAGTTCCACTTCACCATTTGGGATGATTCAGATACGTTTTGTGCACGTCTAGCGTATATTATATCACGCTTTGTTTGAACTCTCCAATAATGGTTGGAAGGATTTGAACGGCGGGTAATCCATGGCTTGGTGTTGGGGTATGAAGCCATTGGCATCGGGTTTGGTCTCCGTTGGCTTCACCTAGCTGTTGGCTGGGGCCCAAAAGTTGTTGATTGCCGTTAACCACAAACACTGAGAAACTTGATCACGAGCCGTGGTCAACGGCGGTGATTGTCGTTAGCTGTTATTTTTCACACTGTAAAAAACAATAACCCTAACTGATCAATGCAAAATGTCCAAGTTCCGTGCTATGTAAAACTGGCAAATATCCTTTCTCTTATCGTTTTCCATTTTGTCCCACGCTTTGTCCATTATTTTTGTCTCTACTCTTCTTTATTACTTGTGTCTCTCTCGTGTTGCTGGTCTTGACCTTGCATACTAACAATTATACGGTTCAGTCAGTAGTGGTCTCTGAACAGCTCTGGAGAATTACTTCCTGCAGTAGGTTTTCACTGACCCGTGGTGTCTTAGCCAATGACTTGGCAACATAACCCGCGGGCGAAGATTATCTTTTGCTCTTGTTTCATTGGTAACGACGCTGACGCGGTTTCAGTCCTTGGCTTATTTAAATGTTCCAAATAGAATTAGAACGACACACGTACCGCTGTGTCACATGGCGAGAAGCATCTTCAGCACGTTGTGGAACTGTTGATTTGGGTGTCTGTATGATTCGCTTTTGGACTATCGTAAGTCAATACTGTTTCCTTTGCCTAATGGGCCATTTGTTCCATATAGTATCCTACAACTTATGCTGTTATATTCGGCTATCGTCTGATGCTGTTTTGATGTCTTCTGCTCGTCTATAAGTCTTTGATCTGGCGGATGGTACAATTCCATGGTTCTGAGTTGTGGGCGTTTTTTTTCTTCTTGTAACTTAAAACACAGTACCTATGCATTGTACTGCTTATTTGTTTGACTAATTTTGAGTTTATATCTCAGGGTACTTTAGGCATCTACAGTGAACTTTTTATGTGACCATATTGTCGTTCCTCTCAAAATCGCAGGTGATTTTGCAAAATTCTGCAAACTACTCGTACCTACCTGACCCAAGGATTCAATCTGACGGTCTTACTCAGCCCCTATTAATTGGCACAGAAACACGGTTATCTCCTAACACGGCGCCATTGCTGATGGCGCATTCGCAGTTGGTCAAAAACGTCTCGTCGTCCAGCATATCGGTAGCTCATGATCATCCCGCTGTGGTGATGGTCGGAGGTCAACTGGCAACCGACACTTGCATCTCCCCTGTGTCCGCTGCCACCATTGCTGGCGGAGGCGGTGGTGTAACTGGAGTGACTGCGTTCATTTCAGATGACATCATTCACGCGGTTCATCGGCTGCTTTGGGTGCATCTGGGGAAGATTGGGGACTATCTGGCTAGCAGTCGGTGCGTTCGCTTTAATGATCAATCCTTTTTTCTTGTTTAGCTAGTAACTGTGTTTCTGAGCATTTTACGATTCCGTTTTCGAACTTTTGCCCGCCCCAAACGTAACAATGCGATACTTTGGTTAGTTTATTGTGGAATCTATCCACAGTTTCTCTCACTCAGGTACTCCTTTCAACCAACTCGTTTCGATGGAAATCACAATAACCGAGGTTTAACCGGTTATTAGAGTTTATCTGTTGCATATCTCTTTATCCATAATGTAATGTAAATTCAAACTTTCGTGCTTCTGCAGCAGGCTTATGGGTGACCACTATTATCATCATCGATATTTGTGATTGATACGGATGTGTAACTACCATACAGCCAGGGGAGTTAAACAGTTATAAGGAAACCAGCATCAAGTTGGGTCTCCTTGGCTCTGTTGCCTTCTTGGCTGGGTCTAAAAGATACTAGATGCCATCGACCAGTCATATTGAAGGATGTAGTCGTAGGCCTTAGTTAGGTGCTGGAATGTTGCGCCCTTTATGGTATTAACCTTCAATTGTTAGTATTCAAACTCCTGATAAAAAACAGCGAATCCCTCAACAAGGATGTCTTAAAATTTCAAAAGTCGCGTACAGTGAAAATTTTCCATGTTCCTTCCGTATGTGTCTCTTATTCAGCGGTTTGTTCCTTGGTTTCGTCTACACGTCATTTTTATTAACTGTCTGTTTTCAGGCTTGGTTATATATATATATATATATATATATATGGGTAAAAGGGTATCTCAATTTTAGCAGACGTTCAACAAAACAATGTTTACGTTCTACACATAAACAACCAATTTGCAGGTGACAGTAAGGCGACATTTGTGGCTTTCACTACAGCACTTAATCGGTTGTATCTAATTCACATAGAACCAATATAAACAACGACAATATTCTTGCCACTGGTCCCGGTTAACAATCATCTCTCATGTATCCAATCACCCTCTGTGTGAGCCACGATGGCCCTAACTCGAGAGTCAAACGCAACATACGATCAATTGTCTTTACTGTCTTCACTTTTGGTTCGTGATTTCCTCCTTTTATGTCGTACTTCAGCCAACTGAAATATCGGTATAGAGTACATGTTGTTTCGACTAGTTGTCATCTTTATTACGCGATCAAACCAATTAACTATGCACATTCTTAAAGATGGAACAAAAGAACATAAGTGACCCTCCCTATCGTGTATCTCGTTGATGCCACCGTTCCACTAGTCACATTGGGAGTGATCTAATCATAATGTTTGCACTTTATAACTCAAAATAGTAGTGCAATTTACGCCCAACTTACTTAATCCGATGTCGCGGATTCATTCTGTTTGATCTGTGAAAATCACCCGGTCAGTTTATAGGCAGGGGCTTCTCAATCAGGCGGAGACACTTGCAGAGATCCGCTTAACCACCCGTTTGTGTTTTTGCTAATGTCATGTTTTTTTTCTTGACAACCATCCTTACTTAGTGATCGCAAAGCAGTCGGACGTCAGCCATTCGATCGAATGGTCACGTTGCTTGCCCACCTTGGACCTCCTGAGCATAAGTCGGTGGATTCTGTGTAAGTCATGTCGTATTTGTTTCGCATTTCTCGTCCAGGTTTTTAATCCTAAACCCTTACTTTCCGTTGCGATTTTCCCATTGGATTTCATCTGCTGCGTTATTATTCTGTAGAGTTTTCCGTAAGAAGCGATGTGAAACAGGAAACGAGATGTCTTGTAGTCGTGTTGCAAAACTATAGTCAATGGTTGCATGGAAATTGGCTGCATGCGGTTACACATGATCAGCCGTCTTTTTTCGACGAAATAGGGGTAGGGTAGTTACGTCAATCAATGTACAAACCTGTTTCAAATAGTACATTTGTTCCCGAACGTTTGCTGCGCATCGTCCCCTTGAATTCCTAAGCTCAACGTCATCGCTGTCCCATTCAACATGCATTACATGAATACTACAGTCGAAACTGACAACGTGATACACTTGGCTGAATAGACCATAACACAATATGATCAGAGTTAAGTAGGATGGTCTAGCTTAGTGCAACCATACAGACTTATTATCTTCAGGTTGAGCCACCTGAAGTAAATCTTAAATCCGCATACTGAGACACGTAATACGCCTTTCTGTCGGTCCCCTTTCCATCCGATTTCCCTTTATCACCCTCGTTCGAGGGAGATATATCGCTTACTTCGGGAAACGCTAGTGGAGTGTATTTGTTAAGTTGTTGTTTGCTTACCCCTCTTGACTGATTTTTCTAGTGGGACAATTGACCGAAATATCACCATGTGTATTCCTATTTTGCTTATTCAGCCGGTTTCTTAGGCTAATCATATTTTTACTACTAGGTAAGGGAGTTGGAATTCATGCTCTGTTCCTTAATACGTTATAGGGCATGACAGCTAAACGGATTCTACAGCGCTACTTTTACTGTTGTTAGACTTAGTTGTTCGCGAAGTGAGGACAATTAATGAAGTAAGACAGAGAACGTCACAAGAAGGTGAACTCAGATGCACTTTCAACCGGATAGCTTGTTTGCAAATGGTAACCACTTTGATTTTCATTGTTTACTCTTCGAAATAAGCTTCATCCCTCCCCTCCCCCCTCGTTTGTGTTCAAAGTAAGACTGTTTTCTTCACGTTGGAATAACAACTAGGCACAGGTACCTATCAGTTGTTTTTCATTAATCGAATAAGATCCGAAAAGGTTTCTCATCTTACTCTTTATTTTCCATTCATTTTGTTTCTTAACTCCAGATGGAATTACATGGAGACTGCATCCAATCGCTTGGAGGACTGGGTACTTCGTGGCTATCAGTTTCGTGATAGTGAAGAGTTTAAGCGCCTCAAATCTCTTAACGTGTTCTATCAAGCTGGAATTAGTCGTTTCGGAAATCCCGTATTTTATTACATTGCAAGGAGATACAAGTAAGTCATCGTTTTTGTTGAGCTGTCCTAACACAGACTATTCATTTTTACCACTTGCTGAGGCTAGAGTCCGCTACTCATTTTTGCTTGCTTCTTTCTGTACTTATTGCCTCAGTCATTTTTGGTGTTGCCTTCAACAAATCAAGGAGCCGGATAAATTAACATAGTTTGGAACTCGGATGGGATTATCCAGGAATAAGCCGAAAGCACTAGCCCCATCTTCGGTCAAGCCGATTTCTCTGCATTCTCAGCAAGTGCCCACTATAAAAATAAAAATTATAGTTCAGTATCACCTGTGTAATTTTCTGTCCTGATATAGCAAAATCCACTATTACTAGCGCAGTGGAGAGTACATGTAGAACGGTGTTGACGGGGTGAGGTTCATTCGAGTGTGTTTAGTTAGATGAAAATGATCGTTCACCAAAGGTGCATTGTAATACACACGCTTCTGTACTTCATCCGTCTTTCTTAATTGATCAAGCTGTTTGTATCTGATTGCATTTTCAGATCACAAGAATATCAGAGAGTCGAGTACCCTTTGATAATCTGTCTTGTGTCTGTTACACTGGATGCCTACAGAAACAAACCTTTTGAGCTGGTTGTCGATTTCACGCATGCCTCTGCTGAAAATCGTTTCAAGGCAAGTCCAATACTATGGCTTTCTATTTTATTGTGTGGAAAACATTTTTGTCACCTCGTTTTTTCATGGGCTTATCGTCGTATGCGAGTTCAAGTCTAGTTGTTTTAATTAAAAGTGGACGGCCAGGCCCTTGACTATCTCGAGTTCGATCGTTATTCATTTATATATATATATATATATATATATATATATATATATATATATATACATTTATATAGGCTCTTCAAGGGGTTCATTTCAAATTCTATGGAGCGCGACTTTTTCTAGCTAGTCACAATCACTGATGACTATATGGTGCAGTTGGCTACGGATTAGCAAATAAGGCTTAATTGCATTGTTTGTTTAACGACCAGCATCATTCACTGTCACTCGTCCACCATTTCTTTTTGCTCATTGTGTGCACCTTAGGCAACATTTGGAGGTCCCTTAACATCAGGTTGCCCAAAGTTTAACGTGTTCCTACGTTGGACGACACATTTATTAACTTTGGTGTCGACTGTGTCCGTATCCAATCGAGTTACGGCCTAACAACGTATGCTCTGGAAGCGTTGAAGCCCAAACTTTTCTGTCCGCAATCGCCATCAGATCCGATTCGTTGTATGATTAAGTTTCGCTGGTCTCGGATGGATTTTTGATCGTAGTGCTCACCTATTAACTTGCATTGCTATCCTGCTGCACTGTTATTTATACTCTGGCCCTATATAAGTGTATGAAATCGTCGTATTAAGTCCGGTGGACCCCACCTATCTATAAGTATTTACGAATGTAAGTTATGTGCCCTTATTTGTTAGCCTACCGTTTTCTCTAGAACGTATTCCAAAGTCCAGTTACTGAATTGAAAGTATTCGACTGAATTTTGCTTGAAGGAAAAACGAGTTGCTTATCAAAATCCGGATAACGGTCGTGACAGACTTATTCGCCGTAATTCTGCGGAACAGTTGTGCGGCGTACTGTTGCCGTTTTGTTTCATAACTTCAATACGTTGAGTGGACATATTTCCAACGGGTGACCGATGGCTCCCAGCAACTGTCAATTCTGCAGGATGTGCGTCTCGGTATCTCTGTATTCCTGATATACTATTCGGCTCCACCGATGTGCTGTGGAGTTAAGATCAAACTAACCAATCAAAAATCCCTAATCCCTTTAGGAAGTAACCACATCCTCGTGGTGTACACAGTATGATCTGAGTGTTGTCTCGACGGGATATTACAACCCCTTGCCAACTTAAAGAAATAAACAGTTACAAGAGGTGGTTCCGCGTCTGAACATAAAGTTCATCGACTTGCTCGTCATTCAACATGGTCAATACATAACAAATGCTTAAACTGCTTCTCCATGCAGTCGGTGGTCATTTTTTATTTCCGCATCGGCTAAAGCATATTTCTTGCTTCTGAAACCAGTACTGGCCCCCTGCATCAAACTCACTCATATTACTTGTGTTCTCATCACTCAGTAAACCCAGTGTCACTGATGATCTAAATGAACATGATTTCCGATCTGTACTTAGTGATGTTCTATCTTCTACTGCAGCTTCGGCGAATTGATTTCATTCATTTTCTTGCATAACAACCATACAGTCCTATTTGTCACTCGTTGCACATTAAGTGTAAATGCCGAAGTACCCCCTAAGCATTTCTTGTTGCGTTAGAGACTGATCGCGGAATTTATCGTTTGTCTCTGTTTGACAAGACTGGTTATCGTCCACCATTCTATGCTTTTAGGTTTTCTCAAATAGCCTGCGACAGGATTTCTGGGCTTCTGTATTCTTTTGACAATTCTTTGTATATTAAGTTGTATCTGTTAGAACGCTGAGGTCTCGTTTGGCAAATCGGTCAGTCAATCTCTTCGTGATATGAGGCGAACAGAGCAAATGTTGCATTAGGCGTCACACAGGGCTCAGCCATGTGTCAACGAAGTTACTCCCATACTGTGGGGAACGCTAATGTTGACCGAGCGTTGACACATGTCCGGCTGTCAAAGCTCCTGAAGTCTGCGTGACCGGCTAACGCTAGTTCAGCGATCCAACCACTATGGCAATCCTAGGTAGCCGTATGATTTTCTGATGGTTTTTTTGCATATGTTCCTCTCCTTATGAAGAGCTTTCGAACAAAATTAATGTAACTCCTTTCTTTGTTTTACAAAAAAAATTGGTATTACCTTGACACTAAGAATGTTAGTGCTAAAAGCTGTTGCTGCCACGGGCTGCTTTTGGCTAAATCTTTTTGATTCATGCAGTATCCTCTATGACTTCTTCTAGTTCATCATCTATTTGCTCTTCCTTTTCAGAATGATTTGTTAAGTAAATGGGCGAGCATTATTGGTCCAGTATTGAGAGAATACTTGGTTGCGGCCTACATATACAATTGTAATTCGTGGGTTCGAGAATACACCAAAATTCACGATCGCTTCTTTGCACCCATTAAGGTAAGACTGTAGCTTGATATTGTGGCCATACGGAATGTACCGATTTTATTTCATTACTATTTAATACAATTTGGCTTCGATATTGTTTGAGCTAGACAATCATTTGACGTGTTCTTGTAGGGTTCGCGGAAGTTGATTTTCATTGATCACCCAACCAGGCTGAACGAGTACATCGAGCCGGATCAGCAAAGACTTCCAGGTGGTACTCTCGTGTTGGAAGAAGACCTGCGAGTTTTCAATAATGCGTTGAAGTTGTCTCACAAGGACACGAAAGTGGCTATCAAGGTAAGTTTGTCGTACTCGCATCTCTTTCTCTGATTTCCCTGGCAGAAAAGTCTCTAAACACTACATCATGAGTAGTTTCCTAATGATAATGCAGGATTATGTTGATTTCTCATTTGCATCCCTGCACACTCCCTCACAATCCGAGTTCGGCTGGAAGTGGTAGCCAGCTGCTCGGGATATGGCATTGGACCGATGTATGCAGTCACTGACCTGAGCGTGATATTTACCTGTGTTCAGGCTTGTCATTGTTGTGAGACTTTGTGCTCCTTGTATTCGTTACGTTTTTGATTTTCGTTGCAATGTCTAGGTCTGGTACGCTATGCCGAGGTTGTCCCATATAAATGTCTGTATGTTGGTTATTGACTCCACAATCTTAGGATGAAACATGTTATTTATCATATAGGAACCTAGTGATAAGGTTTACCAACGCATCTTTTTGTCCACATTGGTTGATGTTTCTTTATTTTATTTTTAAAACGAGTGTATGAAGCTAAACTCCCTCTGTGAAGACCCGTCAGTTCAACCTGCGTGTATCAATGACGTTTTGGGTATGAAAAATGATTTCACTGGTTCGCGACGTTTTAAGCTTTTTCCAACAACTGTTTTATTCTCGTGCATGGCATAGAAATCGCACTTGTTTGCTCCCGAATTGTGATGTTATTGCAGGACCCCATACTTCATCCGTTTTTCCAGTAATTCAAGAACAGTGTGTCTAAAAATTTAATTATCGTTGTTGTATGTCACGGCAGTCTAATGGTGAAACTCGTCGGTTTCTTCATCTTAACTACTAATATCTTGTGGTGAACTTTTAAAATGGATGGAACCATCTGTTAACAAGGTAGAATTGAAACGTAGCAGCAACATCCCTACAGCTGTTGGCTAAACTCTTCTTTCACCTACGCGTGCTCATTCGTCACTTGCTTTCATGGCAATCTTCAGATTTTCCCAACTCATTTATTTTTAGGTTTGCACAAATGCAATTCAGGTGACTTCAACCGAGAAGAGCAAAGTTTTGGGCATTTCGGTGATCCTCAATGACGTCTACTACGCTTCTGAAATCGAGGAGGTGAGCAGCGATGACGTATTTGTGTATACTGTTTTCATTTGTCTCTAATTCTCGCGCATGTTTGATCAGTGTCCCTACTCTTTCTTTCACTGTTCATCTTCTATTCAGGTTTGCCTAGTGGACGACAACCAATTCACTTTGACAATCTCGAACGATTCCGGTCCGTTGTCCTTCATTCATGATGCCTGTGACTCGATCGTACAGGCGATCATTCACATTCGCACTCGATGGGCTCTGTCTCAACCGGATACACACACGATGCATACCAAACTACGACCGCGAGATGTACCTGGCACTTTGCTGAACATTGTGAGTTATCGGCGTGTCTGTCTCATCTGAAATTGAGCTGATCTCTACTTTAGTAATAAAGTAGGCCTGGCCTGGATGAACAGCTGATCTCTTAATGAATTAACCTGTTTCAAATAATCAGTAAACAGTTTCATCTATTCCTTTGTTACACAGTGATTTTCGACGCTAAAGTGAAAAGTGGTAAAATGTTAACTTCAGCTAACTGTTCTCCTCCCTTTATGCTCACTTTTCGATTAGAATGACGTGTGACACGTCGAACACCGGGCATTTTGCTCTATGCAACGTCGATTTTTCGCCGTAGACTGTTAGAATCCTCCCAAGTAGTGTTGCTCTCACTTCCTTTCAACTTGCAATTTAGATGGTATACTGTTTTGTGTCGTTTTCAGGCTTAATATGGGTGTCGTCGCACTGATTCACATTCAAACCATATCTCCATTTCAATATAGTAGTTTGTAACGCTGCCGTGGTAGTAATTAAATTGTGATTCATATGTTTTTTGTTGTTTATCTGGAAGTTTTAATGTTTACATCGTTTCCACTAGGCACCTCCTAAAAATGCGAGTTTTGCTCGAGCATGGAGCACACAACTTTGTTCTCGAATCTTTTGTTCAATTTCACGAGGGTTTTTTTTCTCAAACCAATCCAAACCAGGAAAAAACCGGCCGTGGTTGAGCGTTGGTTTGGGTGTACGCATCGAGAAGCGTTAATTTTCTTTTCCTCACTACAATATAGGCCCTTCTGAACTTGGGAAGCTCTGATCCAACCTTACGCTCGACGGCCTACAACTTGCTTTGTGCGCTGACGCAGACTTTCAATTTGAAAATTGAAGGTCAGTTGTTAGAAACTAGTGGACTCTGCATTCCTGGAAACAATACGCTGTTCATTGCGGAGATCAGCAAACGTTTGGCTCAGCTTGAACCACATTTAACACTGGAATTTTTGGATGAGTGTATTCAAGGTTTCAGCCGATCCAGCATTGAAATGAAGCATTTATGTCTGGAATACATCACTCCTTGGTTGCGCAACCTGACGCGATTCTGTCGCTCAGACGATGCAAAACGTCAGAAAGTAAGTGACAGCTGTTCGATGTGGAAAGCTCATTGTTATATCAATTATATGTATATATGTATGTAGGATAAGGTATATTTCTGTTCTTATCTTGCTCCCTCTATCTATGCCGTTTTTCAGTAGTACTAAATTTACATGGAACTATATTTTCAGGTTGTCACGTTGTGGAGTAACTAGTGTTATGGTTACTCGTGGTAAACTGTCTGTCTGTGATAAAAAGCATAACACCTGCTCTGTCAGTTCAGTGATTATGTGATTTTTAAGAAAACGACTGTGGTTTTCGACGCTGTTTTTTGCTTCCAGTTAACTGATTAATGCACTATTCCTTCTGTCGCTGTATGTAAACTAGTGATCACGTTCGGCAGCTTTCTGTGATGATGAAAAACGCATCGTTATTCTTTGAAACACTATATATATATATATATATATATATATATATTGCTAATTTAATACTTTTTGTCTTATCAGGTTCATTCTATCATTGATAAGCTGATCACGCTCACGATCGAAGAGGAGCAGATGTACCCGTCAATTCAGACGAAAATCTGGGGCAATCTCGGACAAGTGCCTCAGTTGCTGGGTCTCGTCCTGGACAGTTTTATCCAACGCTCGGTCAGCTGTGGCCTAGGTAGTTTGCAAGCGGAGATCATGGCCGACACGTCTGTGGCTTTGGCGGCGGCCAATGTACAACTGGTCTCTAAAAAGGTTCTATCCAAACTTTGTCGTGTAAGTCGCTGCTTTGACCGCTTCACTGAGTGAAGGTGATTTTTTGGCTTTATCAGTTGACTTTGTTCGTTTGGCGGATATCGGTAATGCACGTTTTTTTATTTTTGTCCCGGTGCCTTTGTTGGCTTTCTGTGCTTTCATACTGCTATTGATTGGTTTTATAAACGTTACATAACACGATTTTATCTGAACTCTGTGGTTGACCTTTGTTTTTATTTGCACTGTTTTCTCATAGAAAACGCTACTGATTAACCTAACTTATCGCAAAATGTTGCTAATTTGAAATCCGTGGCCTTTCGGACTGATTCTGTGAGCACCTTATGGTTGATTGCTTTCTGGTTTGTCTTTAACCTACAATGAAAAAATTTCTTCTTTTTAAAGTGTAGTAAGATAAGTAGAATGTGTTTAGTGATCAGAAATCGTCGAAAGCACACGACTGGTTGCTGCCACTCGTCAGGTATGCGTACCTGGTTTTTCCTCGACCACACATCCTCCTGTGAGGATAGTAAATGCTGAAGGTTGTAGATATGAACTCGCTTACGAGTTAAACACATACTACTTGTCTTACTATAGTTTGTTCTAAAACATTATGCCGTCTAGGATTTTGAGGTGGTTTGAGTTTCTGTACGATTACATTTAGTGCTTTTTACAGCAACACTGGTCAGACGACTCCGTTGAGTCAGAAATAAACGGCGCAGCTAACTCGCAAATGAATCAGTATCTATAGTGTTTTTTACTGGTTGCTTGTTTTCTGTTGACTTATCTACTATTATGCTTCAGTTGGAATCAGACGGATTTTCGTATCGAACATTCTGACTAGTTCTTTCATGCTCATTGGTACCATGTGAACACCAGATTAAGAGACATGGCTGCTGTCCTGTATTTAATCGTCAGATTAATTGACATACAGAACGAGATACAACCACACAATCGAGCTAGTGGTGTATACGCTTCATCGCATATGGGTTAATTAATACCTGGACTATCGACGAACAGTGTTACTGCGATTACAGATAAGTAGCACAAGAACTGTTCTAACAGTATGTTGTCTATGCATCTGTCGGCTACCTCACATGTAGTATCGCATGATTTATGACCGAACATGGATAAAATATCATGCATCACTCTATATCGGTTGCCTCCACCCCAAAAACGCGCCTGTAACTACTTGCCTAATCAGATATAGGCTCCCGTTCAACTCTCATCTGTACGCAATTACTCATGGTCATGTTGCCATTTCTTACAACTGACTTTTGCCTATACTTAATTGATTGCTCGTACCGATCACCATCTGTCATTGCATGTGAACATCATCCTGCGTGCTTGAACATTGGTATGGGTAAAACACTTTCAGGTGCAATTGTCACCTATTTGACAGTAAACTCGACACATTGTCGTTTTATGGATATGTGTCATTTATTCAGAGGACTTAGTTACATATTTCTATTTATTTTTGAAAAACTTAGCTATTTTGAATAGCTAAGTGTTCATAATTAAGTCACAACGAGAAAAATTAAATGTTAGTTGTCTCAGTGCTCTTCGTCACTGTTAGTAGTCATTCTTATCGTTTCTACTGTTTTCTGTTCCTCGTGCTCTCGATGCGGACTCTAACTAGAAACATCTTCATCCAGAGTGTTTTGTTCTGTTCTCTTAGTTGATCGAGAAAACCTGTTCAGCCCCGACGACGCTGTTGGAACAGCATCAGTTCTGGCCGGAAATCGCTCCAATGTTACGCTACCTGTTGATGCTCTCGTTCAACAATTGTCTGGACAGTAAGTACACTTATTCGTATGATACTGCCATGACGTGACTTAATTGTCTCGCTAGAAATTTGCGCGAATAAAACAAACCTTACCAGTATCAATAGGAATTGGTTTTTGTCGGTTTGTTAATTTAGAAGGGATCCAATTGTGAGCGGTTGCCGTATTTGGGCATGTTGTTTCCGTCGTTGGTCGGAATCCAGTTGAAGCCCTGGTTTTTCACAATTGGGCCTCTTCTAATTTATCAAATCTGCAAAGTTACTGTAGAATCTGTCAGGATTCACGGCTGTACGCAGTCTGTCGGGGCGGTTGTAAACCTTTTGATTCATAGCATAACAAGACAGAATGTTGAAGGTTTACTCAGATAAAACTGGTTCTGTACATAAATAAGCAACGGTTAACAAATTATACAACTTACAACCAAGTGAACTCTGTGCACGGAATTTAACCGTCAGCAAATATCAACCAATAACACAGTAGCGTAAACAGTTCAATGCGACGGTACAGAACAAACGAGTTCAAGGGGAAGTTCGTAGTGTCGATGCAGAGTTGGTTACGTGTAATAATGCAAGAAACGTTCAGCCAGTAATTATTGTAATCAATACAGGGGGATATATGTATAGGACCTACAGTACGATAGTTTGACCAGTGGGGTATAGGTGTGGCGATCAGTTGAGATTGGCATTGTGCACACGGCTTGTAGTAGACGGTTAGTCGGGCGGTAGCGTCGATGCGTGGGGTATGGCGGTTCCGTCGTTCGATCCTCCAGCTGCCGTTCTGCCATCCAACTGTCAGTTTCAGTTGGAGTGATCCGAACACAACTTCCATTGATTCTGGCCAGACTCAACAGTTACTTATTGGTGATACAACTTCATTGCTCAACAGTGACGTTGTTGGGTGCCTGCATGAACCGCTTGAGAAATCATGCCAGGGCAGTCAATCCTCTGCATCATTTAATGGATTCCATATGAAACAATTGGGCGAGTGGGTAACAAAGTCCGAATATGAGATGTCCAGGCTCCTGGCGTTGCTTCGTAGCTCAGCTGGTAGAGCGATTGCCGCGTTTAGGCATGTTGTTTCTGTCGCTGATTCGAATCCAGCCGAAGCCCCGATTTATCGCAATTGAGTCTCTTCTAAACCTCCGTAGAGTTGTTTGCTACTAAACCCCAAGCTTTCGTGTCAATACCGTCAAACACTAATCCACTGACCAGAAGTTGTTACCAATCTTGGTAGAAAGTTTGAAGCTCCTGATAAATAGCCTCCACAATAGGATGAATCGTTCCCCAAAAAAATTCATTCAGTTAGTGGAGTTTTGCATAGAGACTTATCTACAATTCGACGGCCGATTCTGCCTGCAAAAGAGAGGTACACCAATGGGATCACCTATATCAGGATTACTTGCAAACACCGTAATGAAGCACTTCGAGTGTGAAGCCCTTCAGATATTCAAACCTAAAGTGTAGCTTCGATATGTGAATGACACATTTGTTGTTTTACCTCGTACTCAGCTTGACCAATTCCACAGTCGTTTGAGTAACATAATAGATGGAATAACTTTCATACGCGAAGAGGAAGAAATTTCACGGTTGGTGTTACTCGATGTATCGGTCATAAGAAGACCTGATGACAAACTTGAAACTATTGTCTATCGTAAACCGATAACAACTGACGTCATTCTTGGATTCGATGCGACGAACCGACCCTGGATCGCAACTGTGGCACCACTACGCGGACCCAGGCCACGAGGTCAACATAGATCATGCGAAAGTGGTCGCATGGGCAAAGTTGAAAGGGGAACGACTTGTACTGGAGGCTCTCTATTCGCGGAATTTGTTCAATCGACACGTAGATATGGACAGTCACTACTTCAGCATCGTTGACACTGAGACGAAAAACAAGCGAAGACAGACCGACAGGCGAACACGCTGAATGGCAGAACAATCTCATTCCAACACATTTATTTGTTTGATTACAGATCCTAGTATGGATTTGAAACGTCACAATAAATCGTTCACTACTCACTGTGTGCTCTTTTTAAATACTTTATATATATACATATATATATATATAACACGTAAATGGCAGTGTACTGAGTATATGCGGGAGGCAAAAACTGTATAGTAAAATGTTATGACTTATCCAAATCCAGATACCGCAACAGAATTGGTTTTTGGTTATTACAACTCACTTGTTGTGACAGTGGGAGCTTGCGGAGTGTGACGGACGAATGGGTTGATGTAAGGGTAATCCTTGACTTGCAATTCGTTTGTTGGATGAAGCAATACAAACCTTGGAGTCGATGATGCTAGCTGTAGGACTGCGCGTTGTTCAGCTCGCGTGAGGTTGTCAAGGTAGGATGTGTTGTTCACCATGCTGTGCAACAGTGAATAATCATTCCTTTTAATGCGCCGCATAGATGTGTGTGCCAAAACCTGATTAGTTGTTGTAGCCGTGTTCGTGGTCAAGAGCCATGCTAAACCACGAAACAGGCTATGTGTTGGTAGCACCGACACTCGCGTTGCTGACAGAATTGGGACCGCTGATCATGTCGGGTATTCCTTGTCAGGCGATTCGTCGAGCGGTCCTTTGTAAGGTGTTGTGCTGGGCGGTCCTGGTCAGTGTTGTGCATGGACGTCCATGTCAGGCGTTGTACTGGACTGGTCGTTGATTGAATAAACATGGCTGCTTCTATAGTTCACCTTAGCCTTCGAAATGTGGGTCAAGGGCGTCTCCCTGTCGGGACGTTAGAGAAGTAATTGGTCTGATTCCACACGTAGCAGATTAAACAAGGTAATTCAGGAATGTGTATGGATGAACGCATTGAAGATGTGGGGATGGGTTTATCATGATGTTCCAGTTGACCGAACAGTCACCTGTGAATTTCCAATGAGGTCAATCGAATCCCATCAACGGTGATGATTTTCATCATCATCATCATCATAGACAGCAATACATCAGTGGTTTACACTAATGCTTAACTGCCACACAACCATGAAGAAGAAACAAACCCTGTTTAGGAAGATAGAGAAAAAAAGGGAGAGGGTAGGGGACCTAACCGCTAAAAATAGGTACGTCTACATTCAAACATCAAGGCGCCTACACCTTGCAAACAAACAACCAAGCTGTAAGTGAAAGTAAGGCGCGATGGGGAACGATAGTCAAGGCGGTGGTTAATCGGACGCAATGGTGAGAGTGTAGCCATTCAGTTCATCTACCTATGAAGTGAGTACAACTGCCAAAGCCTGACAATGAAAGCCGGTAAAAAACTGATACTACCTTATCCTCAGTTGGAACTCGGTTGATTATTTGCTTCCTATTGGCACCTTGTCGTTGACTGTTTAATTTTGCATATTGGGTTTTCTTTGTTCTCATTTTCACTCTTTCCCTTTTTACTCTCTTTGAATTAAGGATTTATTTTATTGACATGTGTGTCACTGCTGCATTATTATATGCGATGTTGATGATGATTATTTGAATTAGTTTGACTTCCAACTATGAGTTACAGAGTGTTTACTGCCATGTCCCTCATTTGACCGTACGTAGACTCAGTATAACCAGGTTAACCACGTCTAAACGGGAGCATTCGTGGAAGCTTTGGTATAAGTCCATTGATGGTGCCGTCGCCATTACTTTCCATCGGTTTTATTTATGCTAAACAATGGAACTTATCGTTTCAAATCTATCTGGCTTCCGATTTAGATTAGTGAAGTTCTCCAACATCGGAATTTTAAAACTGATGTATGACCTAGCTCAGTTTCCACTATCCATTCAAAAGTATGGGTCTCGTGCAAGTCAAACGAATAGAGATACGCAATAAATCATGCCTATCCGACCAGTGGATCGCTTAAATGATCTCAATCGTACTTCCGACAAGGATACCCTCGGAGCTGGTGACTAAGTGGTCAATATCTTCGAGTCGTAGCACAAAGATAATCTATTCGATTCTCCGTTTCGCTGACTTCACTTGGTGAATCTAATAAAAACGGAAGAGATCGATCATGGTAGGCTGATTCGAAAGCAGGCAGCGAAAAACAGTTGTACAGTGCATTTCGCAACCTATTGTCATTTCTTGGCCATTATCCTTTCGAACTGGTAGTACTGCGTTGGGCTTCAGATCAGTCAAGCCACAAACAAATTGTGTGGCTCATAAAAAGTTCATTCAAAGGAATATTTGCGTATGTTTTTGGCAGGACCGTCATACCTGCTATGAATGTTGCACCGTTATCTCCTTTACGTTATTTGAAACAATGGCGAACTGCGAAGCATCGGACCGCTTGTGAGTTTGTGACTCAACACAAATGGAAACACAACTTATGATGTGATAGTCTTCTTACTTAGACAGCTGTTATTAGAAACTAGGGTCGTTTATAAGCATGGTGTTTCCCTGCTTCCGCATTTAGCGCGTTGCATTTTTTCGTGCACGTTAAATGCGTTGACAAAGACTTAGAGAAGCGACGGAATGCATCGGTTTTGATAGTGCTCAGCTCGCAGCGCTGTAGCTTTTATGTTTGCAGAATTCCTCCCTGAGAAACCAAACTCCAGTATGCACCATTTTTTGGCTGTATGGATCATTTTGACTTTGAGCAAAATTTTTTCGTGTAAAATACGACAGTTGGTAGTGTCAGTAATTTGCTCAATGGTTTTTGATATGATATTACTCCGTACAGTGTGGAACGCCATCTTGGCCATCTCTTAGTTCAAGCGGACTTCGTCAGTAACTGAATTTAAATTAGTTCTTTTGGCTTATTTCTGATCTTAGATCCTCAAAGTTAAGTAAATTGACGTCTTTTGTACGTTCGCAGTCTACCGTTTGCTGTCGCTGTTGCTATTTACCCGAACGCCTGTGCCCCACGCATGTTGGTTGGAAATATTTCATCCATTAATGTGGCTACTCATTAGTAGCATACGTATACGACGAATTCATGCTAACTTATGACCTTGCCACGGTTGAAACTCTCACCTTACATAGCTGAATTCATTCAGTTTTGGTTTAAGGCTGAAATAAAACTCCTACTACTTCATAGACAACTTTGTTTCGTTGATTAAACTGTTCGATCCCGTATGCTCAAAAGCGATTTTCTTCTTATGTATTTGTTGCCCAGGAAATTTTTTTCACTTCATCTTATGTGCTGAACAATACTTTCAAAATGGATGTGCAAATTACATAACGACGCACAACCGTCTGCTAATTTGGCAGCCTTCAGTGTATAAACTATAATTTTATAAACATATACTGACCTACCTTTTTTAATTCCGACAGCTTCAGTAACCACTACTAGCCCCCGGTTTTTCAACCGTTGTTGATTCGGAATCCCAAAAGTCTGTAGACGACGCACAATCTGTTGCATCAACCGTTGGTATTGAGTTATGCTGTGTCGGTCGTTCTCCCGGCGATAACTGAGATAATGGAAATGCACTGTCTAAGCCTATTCGGACACGTACTCTGTATTCCTGTACCGCGTTTACAGCACCTTTCATGGCTCAGTGTAGCCAGTGGCAGTGGCTATAACTTTTGGAACAGTCAGGAGACTACGTGGTTGTTGGTTGTGATAGCTTCGACTATTCTATTGAGTAGGTTAGTCAAATCCCGCTCTGGACCCCAACGCAGTACTACCAGTTCGAAAGGATAATGGCCAAGAAATGACAATAGGTTGCGAAATGCACTGTACAACTGTTTTTCGCTGCCTGCTTTCGAATCAGCCTACCATGATCGATCTCTTCCGTTTTTATTAGATTCACCAAGTGAAGTCAGCGAAACGGAGAATCGAATAGATTATCTTTGTGCTACGACTCGAAGATATTGACCACTTAGTCACCAGCTCCGAGGGTATCCTTGTCGGAAGTACGATTGAGATCATTTAAGCGATCCACTGGTCGGATAGGCATGATTTATTGCGTATCTCTATTCGTTTGACTTGCACGAGACCCATACTTTTGAATGGATAGTGGAAACTGAGCTAGGTCATACATCAGTTTTAAAATTCCGACTTTAGAGAACTTCACTAATCTAAATCGGAAACCAGAGAAATCGAAAACTCTGAACGTCGTGACAATTTAAAACATCATATCCGTCGACTGTTTATCCGTCACAGATTGCAAATATAACCAAAACTAATCGAACCAGTTGATTACCTCGTTGTGTTCGATTAGAAAAATTAGAAGATATATATCATGTGGTGTTCTCTGATCCAGTATCTCACGCATTCTGATCATGTGTGAACGTCAGCTAACTTTACGCACCATAAAAGATGTCCGCGGAGCTGGAACCATAAACAAGTTGATTAGAGTTGTAGAAGGACTGAAGTTAGACAGAACAGATGTTTGAAAATAGTACAAAATGGGATTAGTCGTCACCAAAGTTACTTCAGCTTTAGAAATGTCTTGTATTTCAGCAGAAGTGTTTAGGCGTCTATTTCCCTGAGATTCTACAACCGTTTTCCGTTCTTTGAAATAATCACGGACGTGGTGAATCTTACCTTGTGTACAATTTGGATCTATGTTTCATTACATATGTTTGACGGTTCGAATTGTTACTAATCATTCCAGTGCATGCCCCTTGAGGGGTAATTTGTAACACTATCAATAGTATCCACGGTACGCAACATCATAAAAATCTTATCTCGTCCTCTCAAGTTTGTTCTTCTCTTTGGGGTTGCCGAACCAACTCAGCAAACCGTTTCTAATATTGAAGCTTCCTAGACAAGACTGTAGTTCTTACACACCCATTTAGGTTCTCTTTCGCCATTTGGAATTGAAGTTGGAACCTCGAAGCTAATAATGCACCGGTTTTGTTCAGTTGTTCAGTCGGTTTCAACATCCGGTTTCAAGATAGGTTACGCGAACACTTCACATGCTTATCATACCGCCTGTCACCATTGTTTGTGAGTTAGCATAATTATAGTACATCTTCCTGGTGATGTCCATGACAGTCTCCGGTCATCTGATTAACCAAGCAGTCAATGTGTTGTTTCACTGAACGTGTTGTATCCTATGTTGACTCTAAGAATAATTTCACTCAGTGGTCGCATTCATTTCGTTCAGTATCTCTAGTTTCATCCAACACGTTTGAAAGCAAATAAACGCAGGTGATCACGTTCATTGATAAAAGTGGTCACAACCCAATAACAATGTACATCCAACAGCAGGCGATCACCGCTGATCGTGAGCAAGTGACCAATCAATATGCGGTAATGCAGTTCTGGCAAAAACATGCATGCCCCGCTAGTCAGAGCAACACAGTTTGTCATAAGGCTTTGGAAGAGGTGCTGTTCTTAACTCAATTTTTGCACAAATGAATTTGCCAAATTGTTAAAACTGGAAGCATTAAATTTTAATAGGACTCGATAGACATCTCTATTCATTTCCAGCTACTGTTTAATCTCCTTGTCCGTTAAGACTGCCTGTGGTAAAACTGGGACGATCAATGAATATTCGTTTCGTATTGAGAGAATACCGTGGATATACTGATTTCGTTGTGCTGTGTGGTGAATGGGTGATAAGAACGTTTATTTTTTTCTAAATAAAATTCACTTTTTCGCTTGAAGTGTGTTGATAGTTTCCTTCCTGTTCGTTAGCTAGTGCTGAGTATATGAAATCAGTTGACACTTTGAATTCGTAAATCAAACACCTGCCTATCTCATTTTCGTATGTCAACGCCTGAACAGTTTTCATTTCTGTTGCGAATTTTATTGAATTAATACTGTCCAGGACTTTTGTGTCCTTTCTGCTTACTCCTGTGTTTTTTTAACCATTTGTTTTGCAATACTTCTACCCACCCACAGTTCGAACGCATCTGCCGAGGTTATTTCACATTGCCACTCTCTTGGTGTGTACCGGTCCGATCTCACTTCGCGCCTCTATGCATGGATTTGTAATCAACGTTATTCATTCCCTGTGTACTTCTGCACTCGCAAAACAGCTCTCAGGTTTGTCTGCTTTTTGCCGATACTCTCACCTTTTTAAACATGCCGTTTCCAATCCACACACATGTACTCTTGATTTTTGTAATTTTCCGTTGTTTCCTGTAGAAAAAACCGTACAACAACTGTGTCAGTTATTGGCGGAATTCACGCTGCCCAAGTTCTACGAAGTTTTTGGTATTCAGCATTGCAAATGTGCTCCAATCAGTGCGTTTCCGCACTTTCGTCCGGGTGAGCGATCGGGCCTGATGGTTACCGGACCTGTGAATCCGTCCGCCGGTGCTCCAACGACCTACTACTCGCCTGCAGCGGCAGCGACCGGTCTGTTTGTCGGTCAACCACATTTGTTCCACAGCCAGGATAGCAGTGGAAGTATTAGTAGCAGTTGCAGTGGAAACAGCAGCAGCACTCGTGGGTCTAGTGTGCCTCTGTCGGTTACAGATAGTTTGCCCAGAACCAGTGGAATTCGGTCTTCTACAACCGCTGCTGCCAGCGGGGGGTCAAACTTTCATGCGGTGGAGTTAAAAAAGCCCACCCCCTCCGAATGTTCCACACTCCCAGCCATCGTTCTAGTGGATGAAGATTCGTCTGGAACCAACCATCACGCCAACCCCTCAGATAGCGGTGCGAAGGTCATGGGAGATCCTTGTTCAGAGCCCTCCATTGACTCACCCCAACATCTGGTTTGTAATAGCACTTTCTCTGCTAATGTGGGTAACTACTCTGAGTCCGCCATGTTTCCCTTAGTCACTCCGTCTTCTCGAGCGGAGTCCGGTGTGTGTGGTTTGAACGTGCAATGTTGTTCGGGTGCATCCAGTTCGTCTACGTACCCGCGAACTGAGTGTTCGGGAATGACCATAAATCCATCAGGAGCCTGTCTGCATTCTATGCTTGCCCCTACTTCCTATGGACTGGTACAGACTGTTGGGCCACCGATGAATATACGAACTGAGGGGGCTGACAAACCCGGGCGTTTGAGTTTAAACTCACTGGAGTTTCTCACCGACACACTCCTCGAAATCATGAGCTTGGTGATCAAAGAAGTACCAGAATTTATGCATTGGCTCGACCAGTGGACTCATTTGGCTAGAAAGTAAGCAACTATGCTTTAAGTGTTCACTGATTTTCCTATTGTTCATGTCAGGTGAACAGTTTTAATCGGTAGATTACGCGGAGCTGGCTGTTGAGCCGTTGTACGGCCATTTCCACGTGTATATTATTTCTATTATTATTGTCGTTATTATTGCGTACACCGGTTTGAGGACAGTGTGTGCCAGTTCAAGGTCATGAGACGTGCACAGTTAGCAAAAAGAATAAATAGACGTGTTGTTTGATATTGCGTCCTTAGAATTCAGCAGATCAGTGTATTCGTTGTTATGTTGCTTCAGACCTCAGGTTTGGCCAGGGGTTAATGAAAGTCTGCCACCGTCATTCGTGGTGTTCAATAGAATGACGCAAGTCTGTTCTATCTCTCCTTTTCTCTCATGAACTCTGCAATCAGTGATGCCCTGCACGGGGCGTGGGACTTCTCCCAAGCAACAGAATCATCCGGTTAGACTATTGTATGCAGTACACAAATGATTACGATGTTGTATACGCTTTGCACCGTCTAAGTGTAAAGTGCTTTTTCGAGACTCAAGGTTCTATGCACATGCCCATCCAGTTTAGACTGCATCGAAATTATATATATATATATATATATATATATATATGTATATATATATATGGTAGTCCTCTCTCTGGGGTTATCTCAAGAAGAGCTATCCTCCTAGAGAAGCCTTTTTCTTCCAGCGTCGTGGAATTTCCACAGGAATTTAGAACCATGAAGGTATCACCGTTATCCCGGATACGACCACGGAGCACAATTCTGACTTAATTTGTTCCGGTTCTCCCCATAGTCTGAGCACGACGTTTATCGCTACCATTCATTTATCAACATCCAAAGTTCATTCGGCATGTGGTAGTTGATCGCTAATGCAGTGTTCACTAGCGAAGTACTGCTGTCTGCTGCCATTCATGTACGCACAGTGCGGAATGAACCGCAGGTGAACAGTGGACCTCTCCATTTCATTTCATAATGTTCTTTCCAAGCTTATCTGAAAGCAGTGAGGCATCACGAACAGGACAGTAAGAGGTCACTAGTTAGCGGTCGTTCGCACGAGCACACATGCGTGTGTAACATCTTGTGGAGACGCGGTGAAGTGACCTCACTGTTATATTTACTAAATGTATCACTCTATTCAGGCTTGACATATCACTGGCATTCTTTGCACAGCGACCACGCCATGTCAACGATGCACAAGTCCAATTGCGTCCACAATGTGTCTTTTGGTAGCGATTCCAAATCGGTCCACTGGCATGAAACGGAGAAGGATTCTCTAGCGTGCAAGCCTTATGCTCTATCGTAGGATGCAGACAACTCGTATTTACTTGACATCGTCTACAGAATGAAAAGTTTGGAAGCTGTGAATAAGGTTCTCTGCGATTGCATGATATTCAAGGAAAGTTGCGCCGCACAAACAAGTATAACTTCCTTTCAGTATAATAATACATGTTGACTGTCAGTGTTCTGTGTATCCTTTATTCATGCATCTCCAAGAGAGGTCACTTTTGGTCGACCGCATCAGCGATCTTTTTAGGGAGACCCTTGTGTGTATATCTAATTAATACGGTATGTTATATGCCTGTCTACCCAAACACCCATGTATTTATGTGTGTGTTGAACGCGTAAAGCTCTTTTAATTCAATTTCACAGTGCGTTTCGCTACTGGTGACCTGTTTCACCCCTAGGCTTACAACCTATTTACCATGTCATGATTATATTTAATGTCGTCTCCCTCTCACTATTAACAGGTTTGCCTTCCAACACAACCCAGCTTTACAGCCTCGAGCGATTATCGTATTGGGTTGCATTTGTAAAGGATTTACTGATACAGACATTAAGCAGCTGTTACGTATCTTGTCACGTGCTTTGGAATCTTACGCAAATGAACTGGATATGGAAAAAGATTTACGGCATCGGACTGGAGACACTGGTCAAGCGGGTAAGTGAGTTAGAAAAGTGCTGTTCCGTCAATGCTCTGAGTTAAAATATCCACACTTCTATTGGCGCGTATTCATTCGTTTCGATCTTTACTCCTTGCCCGATATTCATTACTATGTTCTTTTGTTCATTTCAGAACTTTATCTAATCGAGGCGATCATTATCTGTCTGACGCGCCTGCTACCCTTACTCCCAGCTGATTCGGAAACGCATCAGCCATTGTTTTGGGTTGCCCTTGGGGTACTCCAGCTGGACGAAGTTTCTCTGTATGCTGCCGGTTTAACACTTCTGGAACAGAACTTGACCACTCTGGACGAACATGGAACATTTGAGCACGATGTGAGTGAACACCTGATTGTTGGAAATCTAGTTTGACTGTATCTGGCCTCTTTCGTCATCTCGGTCCATCTCCCAAGTGTGTGCAGTTAACGAACAAACAGCACATGATATGGCTGATAGTAATACTGACATTGTGTTGTCGAATCAATCTGTATTAGGACGTGACCAATATGATAACAACGTTGATTCCCTATTTTTTATTTGTAGTGTCGAGTGGTAAAATTGTGTTATGCTCAAATCTTTTGTTTTATGTTTATGCCCTCCTGTTTTCCATCTTGACCTTCTCACACAGTCACTGGAAACAGTCATGATGCGGTGTCGTGAGCAATTCATTTTGCAATACAAGCAAATGGATCAGGCGGTCGGATTGAGTTTTCGTGACAGCTTTCATTTTGCACTCGTGGGTCACTTGCTCAAAGGGTTCCGACATCCGGTTCCGAAAACGGTTGCCCGAACGATTCGCGTGCTCAACACACTACTGGGCATTGTGGCCAAGCCATATAACCGGTAAGTGTTCGTGAATTATAACATTGTTACTTGGACTAGTTGCGAGTAACGAGTATGTTGACAGTTCCCGGTTGTCCTATTGACTGATCAATCAGCCTGTTGTTTCATTGAGTCTTTTGTACAAATGAATTTGCCAGGTGGCCGACACCATTTGATAGCAGTAGATTTTACTTTTAGAACAGGCCGTTGATTGTGTTTGTTCATTTCCATCTCCGGTTTGGTTTTTTTATCCGTGAAGAGTGCCCCGTATAACCCCGAAGGGTTAAGTGGGTATCTGTGTAGATTGAGTCATCAACATCATCATTATATACAGCAATACATCAGCGGTTCACACTGATGCTTAACTTCCACACAATCACCGAAGGGTTGTATAGATCACATTTTTACCCTCCGTCAAATTCTGGAGCAGCGTCATGTGTGCCGTCGGCCAACAATCGCTGTATTCTTCGACTGTAAACATGCATCCGATTCGGTGGATCGATCTACATTTTTAGAGTCACTTACCGACCAAGTATGTGAACATACTGTCGGCGCTTTATTCCTATAATTCAGCTCAGGTTAGGGTTTACGGTGAATTATCTGATAGTTTCAGCACCATGAGCGGCGTACGTCAAGGCTGTCCCCTTCCACCATTTTTGTTCAGTTTCGTCATGGACGAAATAACAGAGGGAATGTAATAGAGACACGTACTTCCAAGGCTATGATGTTGTTTACTACTCTGAGACACTTATGGCGACAGAGAGGTATCTCTCTGAAGCTTAAGGGTCGCGTATATCAGACAACAGTGAGGGCTGTATTACTTTACGGCAGCGAAGCCTGGCCGCTCAGGGTCTGTCGGTGTGGTGGCCACACCGGCCAGTTTAGCCCAATAGGTCATCGAGATGCGCATGCTGTCACATCACGTCAAGGTCCGGTCTCGTTGTGACAAACTGCAAATAATTCCTACTGCTTCCGTCTCATTGACCATAGTGTCAACTTGGAAGATATGATCATCTACTTCGTTTCTATGATTTACAGTAAACCTCATCGAGTCTAACAAGGTCATCAGTAAAGGAATAACATGTGCAATAGCCCTGGTATCAAAACATGGGAGATAACATACTGAGTGTACCAAACCTATTTGATCAATGCACTCTTGCACAATGGCACGACCAATACATCATTCATTTCAGAGGAATCATCTACACTCAAACCTCTTACGTTCTTATTCAAGTCCATAACATCAGTTGACTTGGTGTCTGTATAGAAAAACGTGTTCGCATCCGTAAGTGAGACTTATTTTAGCACATCGCCCTGGTAGACAAGTGGTTTTGTTTCTGTTGATTGTCACTGTGAACTTGAACTTATGAACCCATCAAAAACATCCGACCCAAAATAGGGCTTTGCTTTTTATTGAAGTAATGTGCTGATTGCTTAGCCATCCTATTGGCGGACATTGTTCTTTACTTCAGAAAACCGAGCAAAGAAACGGACTTTTGGCTGTTTGTGGTTGTCACCCCTGTTCCAATAAAGAACCTAATAGGTACAGAGCGGTTGACTGCTCTTTTGTCGTCCACAACTT
This sequence comes from Paragonimus skrjabini miyazakii, assembly GCA_014338405.1. Classification (NCBI taxonomy): domain Eukaryota; kingdom Metazoa; phylum Platyhelminthes; class Trematoda; order Plagiorchiida; family Troglotrematidae; genus Paragonimus; species Paragonimus skrjabini miyazakii. The sequence continues at coordinate 28,202 of JTDE01021373.1, read as the reverse complement.
ATTGGGAAATATTACAAGTACTTCTGTTCTTCAAATAATCCGCCCAAGTTCGCTCTTGGTCGATAACTGGTGTAGTTACTTGTTCAGTTTATTCAGTCATTCCAATGCTGACGAAGTTATTCGTTTCAGTCCTCCTTATTAGATTGACGTCTCCGAACACTGAATTGCTGTGTGACACTAAGGCTGCATGAACCTAGATTGGATCAAATATATCTCAAATTAACCGCAGATTACTGATAAGTAATAGTGAATGTTCGTCTATATAAATTGAACGTCACTCGTAGTTGATTACAGCCTTGTCATTCTCACAGGATTTTTTACCGTGGTGGAAATGAGTACTACTGACGAGTTCTAACAAGAGTAAACCTCGGATACAGTGCTACTTTTCTCAAGGGACTGACTGTAAAGTCTGTGAGAACGTGACGGATGCGATCAGTTATGAGTGATGTGCGAATTATGGTAACCAAAACCCTCACTTACTGTCAGTTATCAAAATACCGCTCAACAGGTTTGCTGGCTTCTGTAATTTTAACTCGAAAAAAAGTCCTCATCATCATCGTTGTCAACTTTAAGTCGTACTCGTGGGTATAATGGCTCCGGCTGCCGTTGCTCCTGACGATGATCCGCAAAGTTGCAGAGTACTACATAAGTACGGATGTCGAGCGAGGACAATTGGTTTGTTTCTTCTCCAGCCGGTCGAACAACCTGAGCAGTACGTGCAAGCGAATATGGCTGACCACTTGCCCACAACAGTTGGGTCGTTACCAATGTGAGGTCAATAGCGCAGTGGTCAATATGGCTGTCTCATGTAAGCGTGCTCGTAGTTCTGACCCCAGCCTTGACAAGGGTATGCGTGCTTAGCGCCTCTTTTCCAAATTTGCTAACCGAAAAGTGTACGCGAATGCGAAGGCTATGAACGATCGTGAGGGGTGTCCAATTAATACTAACCAAAATCTGTTGCTAGTAATTTCAATACCAGCGATCAACTTCATCAAATGAGATTACAAAAATAGCACAGTGGTATGAGAGTAGCCAGTCAATGTTGATCACTGTCTGGCCAAATTATCTGTGAAGTAATTGCACTTAACGACACCGGGCGATGAAAACCGTAAAGAAATTGTCTTGTTGTTGACGTTTTACTTTCAGTTACAACTCTGTCGATGTAGGCACCTTGATATTGAATATTTGCGTATAGAAATAATTGTTTTTAGTAGTTAGTTTCCATCCTTGCCCTTTCCTTCTTCTTGGCTAGAGCTTGCCCTTTTTACTATGGCTGTACGGCACTTAAGCATCACAGCGAAACATCGACATGGTGCTATTTTTGATGATAGTGGTGAATACTATCTACCAGTAAGTTCACTAGTAACGAGCAACCCTCAACCGTACCACATGTAATTACAAAAATGGCATAACTGTCTGAAAGTAGTCAGTTGATGTTGATCATGACCAGCTGTGCGGACACGATTTTTACTCCTTCTGGGAGTAACAGATTGGTAGATTTCAAATTGAACATCACTCGCTTGATCACAGTCTTCGAATCGTTTGTCTTCCTTGTCCGTCTTTTCTCCTTACAATTCTCGTGACTTGTTGAATTGGAAGTTAGGAAAAGGTCCTCATTATATTCACCATTGTCTTCTTCCTTCAGGTCCAAGTGATGGCCTTAGTTGTTAGCATTTATCTGAAAGCGATAGCGAAACGTGAACCTGGACTCTGACATACTCCCTTCCTGACGTATTTTCATACTTCTGACTCTTCCCGTGTAAAATAATGTGTTCACGCCAATTTATTACAATGCATACTCCTTTCTTGTTGTTCCACTAATTCACTTTCAATGTTGACATGAATGACAGCTGTGCAGTTCATTTAATTTCTCTTATTATTGTTTCCCTCTCTTCGGAATCAACGTCCAGCGACAAATATCAAGTGACGAAGGATAGTGTTGCTTATCTGGCTGCTTTGCTTCCAGTCTCCGAGGAAGTCCGCAAGCGATGTCGCCTTAAGTTTCGCATCCCCGGCACGCTGGTTGGGCCGGGCGACCAGCAGCAACCCACCGCCCACCCATACACAGTCACGTCTTTCTCTGGTTCGTCTGCTACGGTCAGTGGATTTCCATCTAAAGGTGTTTCCGCGCTGGGGGATTGGTATGGTTCTACGGAGAGCCTGTACGAACCGACAGCTCGGCATGCTCCAAGCGCACCACGAGCGAGCGGTGCGGTAGGCCTACTCCGGTCTTTACTACCGAATTCGCACACGACCTCGTTCTCCGGTCGCCTGGTTCGAATGCGTCCGGAGGCTGCTACGAATTTGTTAGCACACGCAGTCGATAACTTTTCGCAAGCTCATCATCGTTCTTCGCAAGCTCGTGTCGCGACGAATTCGGTGGAATCGGTGAGCATACCGCATTTTGGGCTTAAGACTTTAATCAAAACCTTTCATGAGTTCGAAGAGAATCTGATTTGCTTTGTGGTCTCACTCGCTACAACACCTGTTCTTGTTTGGTCAATATTTGGTTTTTGATTTGTTACACCTGACCACTTAAGTCAAACATGTGAGTGAGTTTTTTTACATCTAATTTCATCTTTAATTCACCTTTTCTTGGTGATAAGCAGAATTCATAAATGTACAGGCTACAAACGTTGTGCGTCAAACTGTACAGTTGTGTTGTGTGATCAACAAGTCTCAGAGGTGGCCTGCTTGGTCATTTGAGTCATACTAGTGGAAGACTTCGAATAACCTATTCAACGTAGCGCAGTTCCGTACTGATGATTTTTTTCAACTGCTGGTAGTATCTGTCTCATTTATTAAAGTGCCATGGAAACCGTTGACTAATCGGTTCAGTTGGATAACTGGTTTAGATTTGGTGGAGCGGAATCATTTTCCATCTCTGTAGTGTACAGAATATTGGATACTCAGATCACAAAAAGCGCGTAGTCCCTTCATAGAAAGATGTTTATAACTCTGTACGTTGTATGCTCTCATGTACAACGGCGTTCCAAAGTGTTATTTTATCGCCCTTACGATCCTGAAGTGTAGGATTTGGGCACAGCTGTAGCGAATGCACTCGTTTAGTAGTGGGTATGTGAGCTATAGGCAATTAACTACGGTCTAACACTACTTATAACAAAGGAAGGGTACACAGTTGAGGATTTATGCGTATGATTAGAATAGGCGTAATCGTAGGAATGATTGGAAATAGACAAACAAGGGGAACTAACGCACAACAACAAAATAATGTCCGGGTTGATAAAAGTGCGAATAAAAATATCCAGATATACGTGGGGGGGTGCGTCGGGAATGTTGGAGGGGCAGGATCACGGTTGCTATGTGGAGCTGTAGGGCTGTGTTGCAGGCCACGTCCCCGTGTCCGTTGATTTGATACGTAACTTAAGCGTTCACCATCCGAGGCGCAGCATTGGAGGTTATGCTGTGTTACACACTTACCAGCTTAGTACTTTCGTGTGTTAGCATCGTATGCGTGTCGGTTCACGTATGAGAACCCTCAGTGAATGCGTGCGTGTGTGGGGGGATGGGCGGCGTTGGTACCTGCAGTATCGATTGGCATCGGCTCGCTGTCTGTCGGTTGGGTGATATTGGAAACGCTTAGTGGAGCCTGTGCTGGACCAGGACGGTCGGATCACGCGCTAGCCTGTGAGGGGCGTGATATCGGTCTGTGGCCTTGAAAGTTGGCAAGATGATACGGGTGTGATTGAGATATTGCAGACAGTTTCTGTAGCCCAGATGCGAGGCGAATAGATGATTAAGATTGAGTCATCTAGTTTGTCACACGGCATTGAACCGTTACACACTTATTGCGGTACGAACGGCGCAGGGCACAGTTTTCTATAGAAAAAACAGACTATCTAAAGATGTCTATGTTGATTGGGTTACGGTGCTTGGTTCAGAGGTACGAAGTGACATATATCTTTCTTATCCCCGCTGGAGGACGACGTTTGACGACCTAGCTAAGGGATTTAGAAAAAGTAACTCAAGGGTGGTATGATGGATGGAGCAAGATAAGCAGATATTGCTTCACACTTGCGTATGGATAATGCAAGAACGCTGATTTGCAAGGAGCCACTGGTTAAACCCGGCATTCTGTTGCAGATTGTCTCCTATGTACGATGTTTTTAAAAAATAGCATTTACGACAGGGCTACTCTATTGATAGGATCTTAACGTTGTTGGGGCTCTAGTTTTACCCAACCAGCCTACTGATCGCATAAGTGCTCATGTATACAAAAAGATTGCGACCGTCTTTCACTTATAAGAAAATTCAGGGTCCCTGCTCCTTCAGAGGTATCCACCGATTTCCAGTAATGTACAAAATTGACATTGACGCATGAATGATCTTGAACGTCTTCATATATTTGTTAAGTGCGATTGGAGTGCCGTGTTCTGTTATACCGGGTGAAAATTATCGTCTCGACAACTGCGCTGCCCATCCTCCTGTTGAATTTTCCAACGGTAAGCTACGTATTCAACTATCCTCATCACTTGCATTATCTAACTGGTGGATCGAGGCGTCATGCACACATAGGGACAATCTGCAGAAAGAGTTGATGCTTCGGAACGTTGCTTATGACGTTCAGCTCAATTTCTGCACCAAATCCTTTGCCGTCGATCTTTCGCTCGTGATCTATCTACTTTCTGTGCTAAGAACGCTCGCAAAAACTTGTGTTCCTGTGAAACCTGCTACATTTGTTAGCTACTACTCCTAGTCTAGATTTCTTGCTTTTGATTGAATTGATTTTAAAGTAGAGATGCAACAGTTTACCCTGTTCTGGAACGTTGACTGCACACTTACTAACCGCACTCACTTATCAGAAGTTAGTTTCATCCAAGGACCGACTGACCAGCCCGAACACGTTTTATGTCTCACTCACAACGTTGTGTTATTCTCAATCCATTTATCAATACTGGTGTTGTATATTAAGTTTAAACCGTCTCATACTTGTTCAAAGTTACTCTCTTGTACACTTTGTATAGCTTATGCATATCATTAAAAGGCTGTGCAACAATATTATCAGGACACACTAATTATCTGGTTTGTTTAGCTAATATAGGTCGGATCTGTGAATTCCATATGGTGACATGCATTCACTTTCTGCTGCTGAGTTTGTCAGTCCTTTTATGGGCGTCAGTTGATTAATCAGCCTGCTAGAATAGGGATTGCGAGTGATGGCTTCTCAACCTTAACAGGCTATATTAAATTCGAGCATCTCCAACTGCATGTGTTTATCTTTACGTATTCAAGCGTTCTCACCCCCAACGTCCAACCGGTTTGTCTGGTACTACCGAGAGCTTGCGATCCCGCTCGATCGATTGTTGCGCCTCAACGACTGGCTCTAATTCGGCTGATGGGACGGTCCCCATCAGTAAGGCAACTGGTGGACCAAGTCAGATTGACGTGAACCCAAGTGTGGGAACGTTCCTCAGCCCGACAGGTCCGATTAAGGATACGACTTATACCACTGGATCTTCTGTCGAGCTTGTCGAGGATGCACCACAACAACAACAACAACAATCAGAGAAAAAGACCGGAGACAACTTTCTGCTGGATCCCAGCGTATTGACTGATGAAGCGTTGCAGGCCTTAACCATCGCTGTATTGGTGAGCTTTCTTTATCATGCTCCGGTCTAAGACTACCAGCTACAGAGTTGGTTAAGTCTTCGTTACTTTTACATATTTCTTTGAACAGAGAAGTCAGAAACATTTTTTACGTCAAGTATCTCTCGAGCACATTTCGCTGCATCGCATCGGGTACATACTGCAGTCTACGGGTTTATGTAACAAAGTTCAATGGACATTGTGAAGTCAAACAACAAAATCAGTAACCACACAAACACATCAATGCAAATCAGTTCCCAAGGTAATCTGATATTGATGAACAAGTCTTTCTGTACGCAGACGGATGACTTCCATTTGTCATTTGATGGCTTTTCTGCGAACCGGAGAAGTCTTTGAATTTTTGTTGCGTAGCGTATCCGGAAGGCCTTCTCCAGGCTCAGTTGAGGTCAATATGTCAACAAGTGTCGAGCTATCGATGACGCCGGCTTCTGGTGATTGCTCCTCAACCCGATTACATAATTGCCTACGTAAGTGGCTCGGCATTCACACGATAATGCATAAATGATGTGAGAGTTTGCATTAGGCGGTAGCGATGTTTTCAACGGTGGTGTTCAGATTCGGATGATGATGAACAGCATGACCAGTTGGGCTGCATAGAACATGCACCCCATAGCGGCCGTGAGACTGGTCAACGAACAGATCCTAGTTCCGGTTCGCCAAACGCTTATGTATATCACAATATCAGACTCAAGTCAGAATGTGACAACTCACAATGCTCACTGAACAGCTATATAGGCCTGCAGACTGCATTATGTACCCAATGCGATGCAGCGAAATGTGCTCGAGAGATACATTGTGCAAAAAAAATTTCTGACTTCTCTGTTCATATTTATTACGGGAAAAGTTCTGTACAATGTTCGCTTAACTTGACTGGTAAAAATGGTTTCTGCTCCCGAACGTCACTAACAAGAACAGTACTTTCGCGGGAGTGTAACCTAATAAAGTTTAAGCCCATTAGATTGGGAATAGTTTTATTCCTGTTATGCTCCATTGATTTCATCATTATCTATGCATTACCAGTCGGTGATAATGATACTTTGTAACTGTGCCTAACGACGTTAGGCGGTGAAAGCCATAAAGAAGCTGCTTTGCTGTTGACGTTTTATTTCCAGTTGTAGCTCGGTTGCTTGTTGAATGTTTGAGTATAGACAGTTATTTTTAATAGTTGAGTCCTCTCTCTTCCTTCACTTTTTTTCACTTTTATCGATTGTAATTTGCTTTTTTCTTCATGGTTCTATGACGGTAAGGCATTTGCATGAACCACTGATGCATTTCTGTCTGTGATGATGTCCAGCATATAATTAGTCTTCATGTTCTCTTGTTCAGCCGTTATATTCGCATAGACTGAGATGGTTAGGTCAAGTAATAATGATGTCAGCTAGTCGTTTTCCACAGCGAGAACTCTATCCCAACGCTGCGGCCGACTGGCGCAAAGTGCGAGGTGGACGGATGATGACCTAGCGTAGATAAATGAAGTCATTCACGAAGGGGTTGGCCACTGTAAATCGGGTTCGTCTCCCGGGCTGGGGCCCTTGCGACTCACAGATTCGGTGGCTTGATATGTCAGGTGAGATGGCGGCTAACCGAGTTCAGTGGCGTGAATGTTGTCGTCGTTTGGCCGAGTTGTCCTTGAAGTGAGTGCACTTAATGACACGGGGCAATGAATGTCGTAATGAAGCTATCTTGCTGATAACGCCTTACTTTCACTTACAGCTCGGTTGTTTGTTTGCAAGGTGTAAGCGCCTTGATGTTGTATGTTTGAATATAGACGTAGCTATTTTTAGTGATTAGGTCCCTTTCCCCTTTCCCTTTTTTTCTTCTCTCTTCCCATAAATGTTTTCTTGTTTTTTCTTCTTCGTGGTTGTGTGACAGTGAAGCGTCAATGTAAACCACTGATGTATTGCTGTCTACGATGATGATGATGGTGATGTTGATGATGATGATGATAAATCTTTGACTCGTAAAAAATGGCATAGATGTAGTTATTCTGGCTGGATGGTTGAATGCACAGGTCGCCTGCTTGATGGTTAAAGAACACATTCTAGACAGTCAGCATTTTGTGGCGCCCATCAGCAGTTTTTTTAGGTTCACATAATAGGAACCCGTAGTTAATGCCCTAACCGCAGGAGCATCAGTCTCGCCTCTGGCGTACAAGTTGCTCACTGGCCTTAACTTACGTCGTTCCACTAAACACTGCGAAAGCCAGATTATTGAATGACAGGCAGGATTAGATCGCACCGTTATTGCTCGCATGTTTACCCTACGACTGGTCTTGTGGCCTTCACACTCCTATAGGCGATCACAATGGCACAGACTACTTTTGGCCATCACTAACATCACTGTTATATTTGACTCCCTTCTCTTCTTAGTCATCCTTGATTTCTAGTAGATCACGAAGGCGTTGGCTATATGTGACGTGGCTCCATTCAAGACTGTCGTTCTTATTTCAGCATGTACTTGGTTTCCGATGTTGCAGTGGACATTGTCCTTTTGTTCTTACTTTTACTGGACAACGATCCCACCGTCCACGATGGCCGGCTGTTGAGAAACTGACCAGGTCCTGGGTAAAGTGCAACTATCAAACTAGCCTAGAATGCAAGCTTAACGGTTCTCACTTTGAGGTTGTTAATAACTGCTTGATCGAAATCTCAAGCCATTCATGTTGCAGGTACGATGATTCGCGGGTTATACCAACATTGGAGTTCAAAGAAGTTCCTAGAGTTGTTAGATGTCAGTCGAAACATTCCTCATCGCTGACTGTTCAAGCTTAGTCGTACTGCTCGTTTAGAGCGTCCGTTTGTCAGTGAAGTTATCGGCGAGGCAGACGGTACACTCATCCAGAATGAGTCCGGAAGTTCAGAACGCTTTGCGGAACACTTTGAAGGTCGATTGAACCGGTCTCCTGCTATCGCGTCACCGCTGAAAACTTGTAATACTGTACCTAAGTCGGTAAATTTGGAACCACCCACCCAAACTGAGGTGCGCTATTGTGTTTCGGCTCTCAAACGCGATAGGCTGCTGGCTCAGATGACCTGTTTCCGAGACGTTTCAAATAAGGTGGGGAGGCGTTAGTGATGCCCTTGACTGGACAGACGGTAGCTTGCTACCTCTGGCTTGCCGTCTTAGAGACTATGAGTACACTTTTTCATAAAGTAGCGAGCCGGCTTTTGCGTTATCTCACTGATCTCATGTTTAGGCCTGACTAGGGCTGCATGCTGCGTCACCTCTCACTTATTGCTACTCTGATCAACATTCCTCTTTTTCGTACGTCCTCGCGGTGTCTAGCGTTGATTAACAAAATACTCGACATAGTTAGCCGATTGAGTGTTGTTCTTTTATTCACTGTTTGCGCCGATAGTATTTAAATGTCCGCCCACTATCGGCCACACCGCTTTTGTGGTTCGAGCCTACGTGTTGTATCTTAAACCAAAACTCGAATTGACCGGTTACATAGTCGCTGATTTTCACGCACATTGCTTGCTAGTCAACTCACCCCACTACCGATTTAATGTTGTCAGGCTATTATGATCATCTTATTACAAGGTATATTTATTCATCGACCGTTTATAACACGGCAATTACAGGTTCGATCCCAATCCCATTGTTTGGTTGTTTAATGAGTACAAACGAGGACGAATTCTGTCATCGAGAAGTGTATAGGTTTGTGACTGAGCATCTCAAAAACGTTAGCAAATCTCAAATTTTTATCCTCCCTATTTTGCCATATCATCTTTCCTGTCTAGCTGCATCGCCTGAAAGTAGCAATCTGTTGGACAGTTATTTCCGTAACCCTACTACTAATGTGCACTCCCATCTTTCGTCCGTGTTTTTCTTACAGACTACATTGGTACGGTACGCGACGGATGAGAACGAGTCCCGTGTGTTGTACGAGTTTTTAGCCGACGCTTCCATGGTTTTCCCTCGAGTCTTCCCAGTCATGTAAGTCCCTTTGACACCTTGGATTGCTTTTATCCCCCTCGCTCATTTCCTCTTTCGACGATCTACTGACGACTGAATGTCCTTTGGATTCGGTCACCATTCAGTCTAATCCGAATAGTTCATTTTCGGATCCGTTCGTGAAAATGGGCTACTCGGTCCCTTATGTCCTAAGCCAATGCGATATGTCATTCGGATCGTGATAATGTGGTTTTGTTAGCTTTAAAGGTTTCAGCAGTATTTCCAAAATGCGCTTGGGACTAAATTGTCCTGCTTTGTTTGTATGCCTGATTCAGTTGCCGTCGTCTCTGGGGCATCTATGCATGGTTTATAATCTCCATGTTTTCTGATAAATCCCATCATCTGGAGTGGTCAACATTATCTGGTAAAGATGAATTGGTGACATTTATTAGTAAGCTTATTATCTGTGTGAATCCTATTGCGATGCTATCTTGAGTGGCTGTTGTTTCTGGTTACACCCTTTTTACTACCGCTTCAGACACAGTCTACTCGATTCCAAGATCAACTATGTGCTTACGCATTGTCATGATCAGAAAATTCTTAGTGCCGTGCAGAGCATAATCCAGAATATGATCAGCAACGGTGAGACGTCAGTACAACAGTTGCATTATTTACAAAGTAAGTTACTCCTTCCGATTTTTTCATAATACCTCGACTAAGAAAACCAAACTTTCTGTAGTTGCCGTCTGTCACAAAGTGTGACGACGTAACCCTCCCTAGCGCTCAACCAACTGTGCCATATGAACAGTTCAGTGGTACTAAATGTGTTCACACTGCGAGATTGGCCGAGCGTATTCTTGAAAGACTCAATAATAGTCACATTCGTCTGGAGAATGCTATTCCTAGTCCGATTCAAATCGGAATATGCACCCGTGATACACTGGTTGTCTAAGCTCGTGCAACATGGTCACATTTCGCGTTCTTCTTTTTTACATATCTTCTGTTCAGTAAAACAAAATAACCCATCTCTTTGTTCTCAGTCCCGGTGTAATGACCATCCAAAAAAAACCGCCTCCTTTCTGTACATTTCGCTAAAAAGACTCGTTGGAAAAATCAACTAGGCAAACCTGACAAAATCACCCGGTTTAATTCACAACGCTGCATGTTATTTTTATGATTACTGTATATTTAATAAACACTAGGCATTACGATCGCAGAAAATGTCAACACTTCGTGAAATCGCCATGGTATTTGATCGCTTCCCTCGACTGGTACTGAATCCGCACAGTTACCTATGTGAGATTGTATCTTCCTCAACGGCGCACTATAGGTAATTTTGCCATTCAAGTTGTCTTCCGATGGAGTACTTTTAAGCTGCTTTTTGATTAGAGGAAAAATCTAATAACTATTGTCTGGGTTATTGGAATGTGTTTTTATGAAAACCAATCTTGTGCATACCATCTCATCTCTGATCTAAGGTAAATAACTTTGGTAATTTGAGTCGTTTAGATACCTTATATCTACATTTTCGCTGCTTGACAAGGTGCGTTGTCTTGTATAGTGAATTGCTTTGCCGCTACCTTAGGTTAAAGCTAGGATTTAAACTACTCTTAAGGTATTCGTGTATCACCGTTGGTCGTTCCGACCAGGGCTCATCGCAAGTGATGTCTTAGTCTACTATTACAGTAGGTCACCACAAAAATAGGGAACGATCGAAATTAACTGACAAACAGCAACCATATTTATATTGCTGGCTATTTCAAGTTGAACATCATCCACAATAGATCGCAGCTGTCGCATTCCCATAGACCTTCCAGTCGGCCCCTTTCCAAAAGAAGCACTAGACTCGAGTTTCTCTCTTGCTATAACTCGTCAGTAGTGCATATCCTTGCCACTGCCGAGACTAGAACCGAGGCCACGCTGTTCACGAAGCAACCGTTTTTATCACTGCGCCATTTGTCTCACATTAGGCACGACCGAATTATCATATGTGAACGCTCCATCACGTTCGTTTATGAGTAATGATCAGGTTGCCCGATCGTCTCGATAGGAGACACAGTTACTGTCTGTTAACTCCAATCGATAACCCCATGATTAAGACAAACTGATCATTACTCACAAGCGAAAGTGGTTGAGCGTTCACATGTAATAATTCGGTCGTGCCTAATGTGAGACAAACGGCGCAGTGGTAAACATGGGACCTGAGTTCTAATCTGAACCGTGGCAAGCATATGCACTACTGACGTGCTCTAATGAGGCGAAACTGGAGTCTAGTGCTTTTTTTCGAAGGGAGCCGACTGGGAAGTCTATGGGAATTCAACATCTGCGATCTATTGTGGATGATGTTCACCTTGAAACCTAATTTATCTTTGCGTATCATTCAACTCTGGTTTGATTTGTGCTGGTGACTAGCGAAGTATATAACTTATGTTCAGATAGTTGAAGAGAACGTGCTGTTTCGGCTTCTGCATCGGGCACAAAAATGCCACACGGTTTCTCTTCAGTAGTGTACGAATAAAGTCGTCGTTCCATTTCATTGTACGTTGCTTTTATGACCCACTGCGTTTAGTTCTCTCCATGCTTAGCTCGTAAACAGTCGGTTGTTGAACGCTGTGAATTCCAATCGGTTATTATTTTAAACTTTTCAATTTTAACCGATCAAAATGCCAATTCATTTGATTAGGAGTATGACCTAAATAGTGTTAGAAAGTCATGGAAACGACTATTTGTTCCAAAGAACAACTGTCTATATTTTCAGATCAGTGTACATTATGTCATTTTTGTCATGGTATCTTGGGAAGAAATATTTTCTTTTCAACCTATGGATTATGACACAAACCGGTGGTGCCAATTTAAGTGTGAATATATTCCCACTTGACTTGAGCAGTAGATAAGATGAACAATATTCCTCAGTTGTTAAGTCATCATCATCATCATCATC
>JTDE01021373.1:0-15636 GCA_014338405.1 Paragonimus skrjabini miyazakii | reverse complement strand
TTCGCCGGCGCGTATTCCGGAACGCTCGGGATGCGCGATCAATTGGTCAACTAATCGCGTTGCATAGCTTGCGATGGTTGGGTCACGTACTCCGTCTGTCATCCGATCGTTTACCGTACCGGGCATTATATACTGAGGCTACCAACAGTTGGGTAAAGCCGCGTGGTGGTCAAGCAACAACGTGGTCACGAAATATGAAGACCTTGACTGCTCCATTGAGCAAAGTGGGTAGGTGTCGCCTGCCTGGCTGGGGTCCTCGTGATCACTCAAACCGCTGGTCAGAGACGCTATCCGAGATGGCGTTGTGCCGCAGTCAATGGTGTACCTGTATCCATACCATTTCTAGTTCTTCCGCTCAGTCCTGTTCCAATAATTTTCATCCTTCTTAGTAACGTTTTTTTCTAAGATATTCCACGTCACTGTTGAGGCGAGCGGCGGCCCGAGCCACAGTACCTTATGGTCATGCTCATGGCTGCTATGATGATGATGAAGTAAATTCTATATATCGATGTTTCGTTTTGAATCATATATCAGAGCAGTCGGACCACGTCATCATAACCAAGGCGACTTTGTGAATGGTTATCGGTCATTTTATGTTAGTACCAAACTTCACTTGTTAATACGTTCTTGTAGCGATTTTCACTGGTTTTGTGGTCATAGTGAAGGTTCAATAAACGTGAACTTCACTCTGAACCATCAATATCAGGCATTCAGACTCTCTCTTATTGTGGATTTCGCATACTGGCTTTACTACTGTACATGTGATAATGTGTTTACGCTTCTTTCTGATTAAGATTCTTTCTCTAATTTGTTTAGGTATCGGTTTCGGTGGCTTATGGCGGTTTTCGGGTCATTTTTCTAAAGTAAGTTCTTTAGTTCGATCGGTTTGTCAACTCCCTTCCTATCCACAAAGGAAGAGAGTCCCTTTGGAATCCGAAACCGTACGATTATTTTTTTCTAAACAAAATTTATCGAACGGTGATAGGTTTGTAGTTTCTGTCGATCACTCCTAACACTGGAAAGCTTAATTCCAGTGAGATTCTCACCATTTACGTATGAAAATAAAAATCAGCAAACTTTCATTTGTAGCCGACGAATGTTTGTTGAAGAGCACGCCCTGTTGAATGAATACCGTTGCCATTCCATAACAACAAATGAGCCATTAAGAACTGACCGCTTAATTGACATGAGTACGTCAGTTAAAATTTACTGTAACCGAAGCTGCCTATGTTTGTTACTACAGGCAGACCTCTTTAAGCGCTTCACCTCACTCCCAAGAGCTACTCTCACGGCATATACGTCAGTGAAACGGGTGCTGTTCATGATCGCAACAGTCCATAAGCACTACAGTTAAGTTTTGTCAGTTAAAATCTATTTAGTTCAACAACAGCAATTCACTAGATTTGATAGTTATTAACGTCACGGTACATTGGACTTCGAAAATCAGTTTCAATGAACTTCATTTTATTAAAATGAAACATTATGGCCAGTGTCACGAATACGGTTCGTACATGTTCAATTTCCATGAGAGCTGACAACGGTTAAAACTCTTCTTTCTTTTTCCATGATCGTTTGATGCCGGGCGCATCACAAACTCGACTTTTAATTTTGCTACCCACTTGTGGCTATTCTGTATTTCTCTAATTCAAATGAACTCTCCAATGTGTGCTCTCCCATCTTCTGTGGCAATCCTAGACAACGCTGAGTATGTGGAACTCCTTGTTGTATAGAATCATTCAAATACCACATTATAGGAGGGAACCTTGTGGTATACGAACAGCAGTGCTATCTATCAAAAATCCTTTTCTTAGAATGTAATTGTCTTCAAACCACTTAATGACTTCGTTTACTTCGATAGATGAATACATAGCTTCATTGTATTGTAATCATTGGGATTGTCATTATAAGACGTAAACGCCAAGAACAATGAATACTAAAACATTAATCTAAACATTGTCATGTCTAACAGTTACTTCGTTATATTGACTTCTCTGGCTACATTGACAGAGATGAAACATTTAAACTACTGAATTCTGTTTACTTGCCTAGCCAAACCAAATAGAAGACGTGTCACGGGAGGTTAACATTTCGGTTTGCTCTCATCAATCACTAACGTAAAATCAGCAAACTTTATATAAACTAAACCTAGCAACATGTGAGCCGATTAGCCAAACAATTGCAACCTTTCATTCACCAGTGATAATGTCTCTAAGAAATAATGTTTTGATTAATTCAACTAATATTACATATACTTAGTGCTCCCGATTTAACAAGTTACGGGGTTTGAAGTTAGAAAGAAAAGAAGTCATGTTATCGTTTGGTGTCCAATCACCCTTTTACTTGTATTCCAGATAACCTTGTGCTGAACTCATTCAGCGATATGCTCCATGACAGTGAGCAGCTACCAGATCATATTGAGTTTACTATAACCGGTATTGTAGATCTGGTAAAACTTTACACAGAAACATAGCTACAATCTGAGAACAGACACGGTCCGTCGGAGAAATCAACAAGCATCAGTAGGATCACCGTTATTTGAGTCGCTTCTTGAAATTGTTCTTTGAAAGAAGTGCATTCCGAGAATGTCATTCAATATTGTGACTTGAAGACGTAAACGGTATATTTATTATCATTACCGTGCGACGTTATGATGGTTTCCATGAGTCCATCAATAAGGTACTATTTAAGCTTTAATCTATAAAGGTAGCAGAAGCAAACTCTGCTCAGCTATTTTTGGATATGTATCGTTGTTGAGGTGACCAGGTGAAAACACACAACCTATCACTTTCCTTAACCCAACAACTACTGACACTATACCGTTCGTTAGCAATCATTCCGTCATAAAGTTCTGCACGAACACTGTTTCATGAAACAAATATTGACTCACTTTAGTACGCCTGAATTACAAAGGAAGAAAGCGGAACATTTCCGTAAGTTATTCTGGACAAACGGTTGCTCAATTCCATTCAACAGCGTACTTCAGAACCTGACCAAGTGTAGCTTCGGATAATACAACCTACAAATTCATCACCCTGTTGTAGAATTTCCGCACCAAATTTGGTACGAATGTAGTTTGATCGTCGTGTCTAACATGTTTTCAACTGTCGTCTTGGGAAGACCGCAACTTTACGAATAATTTTTGGCTAATACGCCCCCGAAGTGTTTGAAACGTTTAATACTACAACTTGCTCGTAGCGTTGTATTCTTCTCAATCTATTTAGTCAAGACAGAGAGAAGACATATATTGCGAGATGTTAACATTTCGATTTACTCTCATCAGTCGCCAAAGTAAAACTGGCAGTCTTTATACAAACTGCGTATAGCAACAACAACTTAATCTACTAGTTCAATTGCAGTTGCAATGATGTTTATATAGGCAAGGCAGATCGGCGTTTGCATCAACGTATGGCTGAGCACATTCCTAAGTGGTTGTCAACGGCAATCTCAAAAAACGACCTACTGACTGTAACAAGCTCAAAGACCCCAGCTTCATCGATCGCCAAACGCATTTTAGCAACCGGTCACCTAGTTGACCCTGTTGAATCGTTCAAAATATTGTCACCTAATCGCAACCGGAAACTGTTAGCGATTAGCGAGGCAATGCTCATCAAACAACATCGGCCAGTTTTGTGTGCACAGAAGGCGCTGACGCAATCAATCTCCTTACTGTGGAATTGATTGAACTATTAGAGCCTGAAAGGTCAGAACTATGTGTTTGGTCCGTTCAGTTGTTGTTGCTAGACGCAGTTTGTATAACAATTGCTAGTTTTACGTTGGCGACTGATGAGAGTAAGTCGAAATGTTAACATCTCGCGATGTCTTCTCTCTGTCTTAACTAAATGGATTAAGGGAACTCAATGTTTTAAATCTTCTCAATCTGTCAATCATCTCCCCTCTTACAGAAACGGATTGAGAGGTGACGGAGCGTTTTGTGGGGGTCTGCAATTGAAGTCGTCCATAATCCACTGAACATCTTCCGAAATAGACTTCGCAACATCGAACATTGGGTCGAAGCGCGAAAGAGCTGGTGTAGTGTACTCTGCCCACCAAAACTGTATTTCAAATTGCTATGCATTTGAACACATGTCTGCACGAAAGTCGTTTGTTACTGCGATGAGCAGACCAAACATCTCACTTTAGGCAACTGCACACACACAGAGCGCTAGGTCAAGCTGACGGTCTAGTACTATTCCGTCTTTTCCACATTCTCCCAAGTCTAAAACCCACGGGCTCTCTTCCGTTTTCCGCTGAACTCGTTATTTGGGAAGAGAAGCGTGATGGGACTGCGTTTCCGATTCGACTTGAATAGGTGTGTAATGACGGAAGTGATCGTAATTCTTAAACTTTGTTTGCTAATTCATGTTTGAAGTTGCTTTTTTATGCGATGGCGTTTGCATTCGTAGTTTTCACCCACCCGGGCTTTTGCCATTGTCGATCCCTTCTCGTTTTAGGCTAATCAGAATGCAGATGCTGCTCAATTGTTTGTCAATTTCCTCGAGGTATTGATCGATTCGCACCTTCCAGGAGAAGATCTGCGTACTTCCTACCCTCCTGTACTGGGACTCAGTGGAACGGGTCACGCGGGTCATCTGTCCAGTTCCTCTTCCCTTAGTCTGTCCAGCATTCATGGCCCGTTGACCGCAACGGATGCTTTGTTGAATGGAGCAGAAGCGGACGGCCCCGTGCCAACTCCCCTGTCCCCAACTCTGGTCGGAGTTGCGTGCCCTGTGTCCACCACTCAGAATGTGTCTGAGGCGGTGCCTCTGGAACTATCCCACTCTCACATCGGCTCTGATGGTAGTGATGAAGAGTCAGGATTAACAGGGGTGGTCGAACCGTCGGTCATCTAACGCTTCGTTTACGTCTACAAAGGTGACCACATGTCAAATATTTTTTTACATTTAGATACCATTGTTCTGGTTTCAGTATCTTCGTTGTAGTTTGTTTCAAATACCGTTTCGTACTGAGCCGTTCCTTGTCTAGCCAAAGTTTAGATAGTTTTATCAGGCCACTATCATCGGGCGTTGTGTCTTCGATCAAGGGATAAATAGCGAGCTGCTTCTGTACCTGTCCAAGAAATTATCAAGGCAGTGAGCTTTGCTGCGCCAGCGCGGACCACACATGAAAAGTACTTGACTCTTGTTTTTTACACATGGTATTTTCAAGATCATTCCTTTGCGTGACGCCTACTGAATGCCGTTGGTTCTCTGCACGGTTGTCTTTCATGCGAGCCTACGCGTCACTCATAGCTTTGTTCAGCTCAACATCACGTCTCGAACACCGCACAGTGCAGGACAATAAAGTATTCACGTGCTCTTAATAAGGCCATGTTTCCGTGTTCGTTTATTACAACCCTGCTGACCCACCTTCGATGGGGCTTCAGCAGCAGCTCCTATTTGTATGCTGTTCATAGGCCTCGCAGTGTTTTGTTTTATCTGCCGTCATCTCTTGTCAGGCGTCTTTCATACGCGAAAGAGCCTGCAGCTCCGTAGTCTTCAAAATCATTCTGTCAAAACGATATCAGTGGTGTTCCCTATGTGTAATGGCAGATGGTCAAACA
This sequence comes from Paragonimus skrjabini miyazakii, assembly GCA_014338405.1. Lineage (NCBI taxonomy): Eukaryota > Metazoa > Platyhelminthes > Trematoda > Plagiorchiida > Troglotrematidae > Paragonimus > Paragonimus skrjabini miyazakii. The sequence goes on along the minus strand of JTDE01021373.1, from coordinate 10,076 downwards.
GGTCAAAGTAAGTAATTAACGTCTTAGGTCTGATTGGACGTCCGTAAAACACCGCGCCGGTAAGCCAGAGCACTGTCATGAACTGTAACTTCATTCTGATCAAACAATATTGAAAATAAATTTTCTCTCAATAAGTCTTTGTAATTGATGACAAGGAGGACCTGTCCACACATTCCGGTTGACAAGCGAGCGGCCTAATACCTTATGTTTTGGGGCTGCTCAGACCATCCAAGAATGACTCACCGTAGGATCTCTACATGTATATTCTTCCACCTAACTTACCGAGACAATATGGTGACCCATCTGGGAGGTGTACACAGTACCACCCATCCTCAAAGGCGATGATCGCAATCAGCCCGACAGTTATAAGATGTTTGCATTATTATCTGTTACCTCAAAGGTCATGGATAGCTTCATTGGTGACTACTTGATTTGTTCTGTTGTCTGAAAGCCAACACGGATTTTGAAGTGAATTCTCGCGTATTACCAGTTTACTTGCTGCCCGAGAAGATTGGACGAAGGTAGTTGATAAGAACAAACTAATTGATGTAGTTTCTCCAGACTTCCCTAAAACCTTCGATCGAGTAGTGCTCAGTGTGAAGCTTCGTAGTTGTGATGTAGACAATCCTCTACTCCTGTGGCTCACCGATTACCTCTAAGATCGACATCGTAGGGCCAAAGTGAACGGGGGTTTTTATATTGGTGTTATGCAGTGCGCCTCAAAGTTTCACAGTAGGGCCTGTGCTCTTTATTCTGTACGTGTTCGAAAACTGATCTTATCAACTCTCTGTTGCTGTTATATGCTGATGATACTAAAATTTGGCCTATATTGGTCAATATAACCTAGAATGGAAAAGTGCGGAGCGATTTAAATATTGTGATGGGTGAACAAGTCAGAAACATGAAAGTATCCCACCACGGTGAAAGAATGTTTCGCCACAGGTACTGGCCACTAGAAAAATGAGTGACTTATCTGATAGCGACCACTATCCATGTTGAGACAGATCTCAAACCCCTCATCCGGCAAAAAATGGTGAAGGACCCATGCGGACGACTGGTGTCCTGGGCACTTCGACTACAAGAGTTCAGTTTTATCATTAGACATGCCAGTGATCGAAATAGTGTTACACCCGACGCATTATCATGATCAATACAAGAAAATGAGCTGTCGAGTGAAGCTATATCTCTGTACAAAGTACTGATTGCCGACAAATATATATCGGTCAATCAGTAGCAAGAACCCCGGTGCGCGAAATATGTATATATTTATTGGCAGGAACCAAACCCGAAAGATTGTCTTCGAAGCTGTAGGAGCTGTTGCATTTCTAAGACTGGCTGCATCTGAAGAACGGCCAACTCGTCGTTAAGGCATAGTTACAAAACGACCCGTGACCTTTTTGGTCGTCATTTATTCCGATGCATCATAGCGTGATTCAACTGGCACACGCAGGTGATCGCATAGAACAAGGGCACGTGTTCAATTTACTGCGGCGAGAAGTATTTTGGGCACGATGTGGGAAAGTGTGACCAATTTTATTCGAGCGTCCCTCAGCTGCTAACTGCATCGAGAAACAACGACACTGTCGTTGTAGTCCATTGTAACACAACAAGCCGAGCATACATGGAGCACAGACATCTTTAGTCCACTCCAGAAAGCCCAGAAGGTAATCGCTACACAGTTGTAATGGTCGACTACATCTTGCGATGTGTGGTAACCATTTCCACAGCAGATCAAACGAGCGGAACGGTTGCACAAGTTTTCATGAACACCCTCCTGGCTCACTCTGGATTAACGGTGAGTCATCGTAAATCGGGCTCCGTGTTTTGCGAGGCGGTAATTTCAGATGTTAAGCAACTGGGGACTTTCCTGTATCATCCATAGAGAGCCGGTCTGACGGAGTTATTCAGTCGTACAGTGAATGAACGACTGAACAGTGAAGGCAGCAACTGGGAGTAAAGGCTATCAGACGTATTGTTTGAGTACCATACGACGAAGTATCTAACACAGAGCTCACCGTTTGAGCTTACGTATGGCAGGAAGCCCAGGATTCTATTGGACATCTGTGTTCGGAGAAACAGAAGGACAGTCATTACATCAAAAGCCACAACACTTGGAGCACTGTGCGTTTGAATGACAACAGAAACACAGCACCGAAGTAAGCAAAGATATAATGTGAAGCACAACACACAAAAATGGCGCCCGCTCAGAGTCGGTGTTCAAGTAGACAAAGAGACCGATTAACCAGAGGCATCTGGCCCCGGCACATGCAAATCTGAGACACAATAGAACGGATCATTTACTGTCATGAATAGCAAGAATATAAGCTTTCGGATCAATCAAGATCCTTCAGTGCGATGGATTAACGGTGAACACCTGGTACATTGGCACAATCGGAGCAAGTTCCTTAGAAAAGGGGCGAGTGTGATGAGTGACCACATCGAAGACGCGATTCTTTCAACACTCAGTGGAATGTCTCAGTGCAACAATTGGATCTGGTCAGAGTCTATAATGAATGGATCACGAACAACACGAGAAATCGAACAAGTCACCATTCGACGAAGTCGAATTAACGAACGAATACGAACAGGCGAAAATTCAGGACGGATAACGTCAGCCAAACACGCAGAACCAGGCAGTTGTGTACACGACGTTCAAATGAAAACCCCATTGTGTTGTGGACTGGAATGACAGTGCTGGGACACGTACGAGTGGACATTAAAGGCCTTCCTTTATTCGACGACTTTTCAAAACAATATTACACCGTGGAACCACAGATAGCCGCCTCCCATTTAACACGACAAAATGTAGTGATGCAATTCCGTTATTTTGACTACACAGACTACTTTCTGGGTAGCGGGAAACTGGGTCTCGCCGGACGCGAGTTCCAGTTGAGCACGATTGTCTCAAATGACCTTGGTTTGTCTTCTAACAGTGTGTCAATGGCGAAGAGAGCCAGCTCGGTACTTAGGCTAGGTGGTTTAACTCAGACTGTTTCACTGTTACGTTCAATTCGCTAGTAGGCCCCAGTTATGAGCCAAATGTGATTGTCCTTATTTGGTTAAGGTACTTTTTTTCAAACGTACTTCTTAGTGAAAAGATACAACGTAGAGCTACACTTCGTTCCCTACCATGCCCAGCTAGTTTACGCAAACTTGAATGCGCTACCCGCATATCAGAGGGGGCTTGATTTTAGTGTATAATATATATGGCATATATATATATATATATATATTAGTAAATAGGATCGCCGATCAATCCCAACATCCCTTAAAAAATATAATCGTGAATAGTGAACTACCTCAAGGATAACTCGCTAAAGCTACAGCAAATTGCCGTTTGATTTGCAGAGAACACTCCGACTGTGCTCAATTTAAAATAGGTCTGTCTTAAGGTCTTAAGTGTGTCATCGGTAGTTGAATTTAAATGCAGACTTGGTACATGTACTCGGGACGTCAAACCGAGTCCTGAGATTACTTTATTATCAGAATAATTGCGGTAAAATGAAAATATTTCCGAACTCCCACAGTTGTCCATTGTATGTTTCGGTTGTATTTTTATGTCTCATAGGCAGTGGCTAGGTTTCTTTTCCGCTGGTTATCTTCTGTCTTTCTCTTTTGTACTCTCTTTCTATTGTTGACACTATGAATTTGAAACAATCTTTTGATTTGCTTTTTCTTTCTAAGCCGTCCAACACTATCAGTTTCCTCTCATTTAAAACGTTGCGTTCCCTTTATCCAATCCATCAATAACGAAAGAAGATATATCACGAAGTGTTAAAATCTCGTTCACTCTCTTTAGTCACAAACATAGAACATTAGAATCTATGAGACATTGCGCACGATGTCGTAACAAAACGGGTGAACCAAGATCATACCTCGTTGATTGCAGGCACATTATGGGAATCGGTCACGTTGTTACCCGCGCTAACTCATTCGACGTGTTATTGTGCAACTGAAATCCCAACCTACTGGCGTTCTCCGAGGCAACGTTAATCATTACTTACTGTCCGATCTCGTGTGTGCAAAACCTGTTTGTCTGCCTTGGAATTGATACCAATTCTTTCAAGTAAAACCCGGTTGCTAACCATTTCTATTGTTGTTGTTATCTTCATATCTTAATATTGTGGTGTTTTACTTCGGTAACTGAAGAAAGTAAACGAATTGTTAACAACGCGACTTTATATATATATATATATATATATATATATATATATATATATAATATTAAAAGCGCCGTTTGACGTAATGTATAGTCTGAATGCGTGTTTTGATGATCGCCATCCCGGTTCGCGCTCATTTTGCGCACTGGAAGTCTGTGGATGAATGTTGAACTGGAATAACTATCTAATGATAAATGGATTGAGAATAACACAACGTTGTGAGCAAGTTGTACTACTCTACGTTTCAACCACCTCGGGTGGCCTTCCTCAATCCATTTATCAATAACATGTTAAACACGACGCCCAAACTGTTTGACTTCATTCGTACAAAATTTGGTGCGGATATCTTACAACTGATGGAATAACTACCTCCTTATACACTGATTATCTAGATAACTCCCGAGACGACTATCGTATTCAGCTGATTGTTTTTTGTCCAAAACGATGTATTTATATAACCAGTGTATGCCAGTCTCAGTAATACACTTATATTTGGTGTAAATAGCCTTGTGGGCACTAGCACATAGCATACCTGATGAGTTGCAACCAGTACGAAACCGGCTGTGTGCTTTGGATGAATTTTGACCAGTAAATGCATACTGCTTACGCTACAATACTTACCGAAGATAGCGTTGTTGGAAGTATTATGTTGATTAATGTGGATGTTTAAGGTAAATATATTTTTCTACCTTAAGACTTCTGGATAATAATTTCACGCCTCCCGATACCACTTTTTCATGTCTCGATGCCTCAAGGGGTTTCTAGAGTGTTCCTCTGTATCTGCGTAGTGATTCAGACTAAAAGTATTGTAATGATGCAACGGAATGAATAGTGGATTTGAAATCTTCTCTCCAGACGGGCTCTAGTGCTATGCGGGGACGCACGTTGGCTAGCTTACTAACCGCGTTAGACCATCCATCAAGTACCAGCGGATTACGGTAGTCTGAGTATACAGATGTCATACACCGGATATGTGACCCACACAAAATAGACGCTTCCATTTTGGATATGATAACCATCCCTTTATCATCTATAGTCATCGCCTGCTGACTCCACTTGATTAGGAGGTCTTTCTATGCAGACCTTCACAGTGTTGAACCTCTTGTGCTACCTGCTTGATTTGGACAACTTTGCAAAGCCATCTTCAATTCCGGGTTCCTGCTGACTTGCTGTATTTAATTCGATTTTATTTACACTAGTATCATATAGAACGAATCGGGAAACTATTTGTCTTTCGTTACCTATCTTCGTAACTAAACATTTCGTTACTGAATTTCCTCTTTTTCCATTTACTATAATGAATATTCTGTCCGTTTATTTAATACTACTCATTAGTAGTCTGAGTATATCGATGTCTACTCGTCAATTCCAGATTTCCTAAGAAATGTGATCTGTGACCGGCGAACAATGGGGTCATAATTGCTTCAGCCATTGAACAGTTACGTCGGTTAAATTGTAAAGGAAGTGCATTTCGACAGATATCTGTGAATCAATGTTTCCACCTTTCCATCCTACCGGTTTATTCATACAGTCTATTCCATTTCACGCATAAACGCAACATCATTCCTGGAAAAATTGCTTTTTATCATGTATCCATCTAGTTTGACGCTTTTCTACATTTCTGATCCCAGATTAAATTAGAGGCTATTGTCAGGCTACTTCTTTTTTGCTTCTGTGTAAAAATGCGAGTCTCCACTGGATGTGCGTGTGCGGACGTGAGAGTGTCCAATTGCACCATGTGTTTCCTTTCTTCCGATTACCACTGATTTCCTCTTAGTGGTACTAGTTCTTTGGTTTTTTTCTCCCCTATCGTTCCACTGTATCATTGGCTTTCTAAAACCTCAATCAAGACTTACGAGTTTTCATCTTAAGGTGCATCATCAAATACGATCCTTTGCATTACGCATCATTTCCACACGGAATTGGTCAACCCTTGTGCTTTCATCTGTCCGATCCGCGATACTTCATTCACAATCTCTGAGAGCGTTTCGCAAGATATTGTTTTTTATCCATATTCTTACTTCAAGACTTGTCATGTATTTATTTCAGTATTATTGTCGTTATTATTATTATTATTATTGATTTCATTCTATCAGCACCATATCTGTTATAGTCCGCAGTCATTTTATTCTTTGGTGCTATATTTTTATGTGCTTGCTTCTTATCTTTATCTCTGTGTGTTCCGACAATCATGCGTTTTTTAGTGTCCCACGCTGTGTTGAGCAAAACTTTGGGCCAACATGTATGCCAAATATCGGTTGCTATTAGCTGGTTCTGTATGTCTGGGCAGCATGGTTTATTTAGTGGTTGGGCAACCTACGCCACCTGATAGGCTAAATATCCGCTGCGCTACGCATTGCATGTGTTCGTGAGAAGCTGTCTTGGACACTTGATCGGTTACTCGTGACGTGGAATAATCAAGCGCATCAAATCAAGAGTAGTGTACTTCGTACGAATGTACATCACAGTCGTCTGAGAAGACCAAAGTTTAGCTAGTTGTATTCGCAACCAGTTTTTCAGACTAACACTGAACGAAACATACACCTGGTTGACCTAGATGAGAAGCGAGTTCTTCCGTTAAACTCACATCTATAAGTGAAATAATCTTTCAAGTACCTTCCGTTGTGAGATGTTGAAACTAAGACAAGCCGTTACAATTACTGCCTAGTGCCATCAGCTAGAACATCTGAACCAAGCTTTAACTGAAACGCATTTAGTGCTACTCAACATAGAAAGCTATGATAACTGATTGATTGCAGAAAGATGCAACTGAAAATTGGTGATTCACTCTGGAAAGCTGTGCACCACCTGATCCATCACTTTGCCTTCGTACTTTAGTTTCTTGAAACACGCTTCAGGTGGTAACCCATTCCCAAACTGACGCAATCGAGATTTTTGATACCAAGACCAACGGTTTTTTTACCATAGGACTGAGCAACTAATTTAAGAACGGACCATCATAATAATATTGACAAGTATAATGTAGCTGGATAACCTTTCAAAATAACTTGAACAGTAGTATCCTTTTCCTGCACCCCTAGTAAATTAGCATCATTTGTCGGGTGATTGTTGTACTGTTCTATTCTTGACATTACTTTGATCGGTACGTTTTCCTTGTATGTTCTTGACTTCACCTTGTCCCTACATTATCAACGGGACACGTGTGCGCCCGTCATGTGGTCAGGCACATCTGTTCTGGTTGCCTGATCCATATTAAGACTCCGAACATGCTTTTGCAACTAATTGAATTGTCCCCGAGATGAATTTGGAATTTACAACTTGGAAACACCTCATGAGTAATTGGTGATTCTACCTGTTGGTAACGTTTATTTCCTGGTCCAAAGGCTTCTTCATACCAGATTTAAGTCAAGTTGCTCTTAAATTAGTAGCGTCCATTTGAGTCCATATTTAAAAAGTTTTGGAAACAATTGGCCTACAGACCGCACAGAGAAGCCACCGGCAAACTGATTGTAGAGTGAGAAAAGTTTGGTGGAGAATTAAGGGCTTATCAGAGCAACCGCGGTCTAACAAACCGATTACGGACTGATTTCAACCCGTAATAATCATCAGCTGTCTAATGGTGACAGTCGGTAATCGAACTTGACTAGGGCTGGTTGTAGTGATCAGTTTATCTGAACATTCAGGTTTTCCACCTGAGTGTGTGCTGGTGTTCTGTCTGAACCCAATTATCGACAGCTTTTGACAGTGTTCCAGACTGAACGCAGAATTCTACCGACTAACAGGCAAACTCAGTATCAAGTCGGCTGATTCTTCTTGTAGTGCCCAACTGAACTGTAACGTGCACTGTTGAGTAAAATAAGTGGAGAGGGACTGTTATCGATTTGTTTGGTCGGATCTGACATCGGAGCACGGTGATATTCAGTTACCGCACTTTTATATGTGCACTGAGTGAGCATCCCCTCATGCAGACTGACTGAAGCAATTAGGTACTGTTGTTGTTGTTGCCTACGCCTCAGTAACGGCCAGCTACAGGACTTGCTGAATATAGCTCATTCGTCCAGTCACCGCACCACTGTTCAACACAGTTGCATCCATTTTCGCTCGGTGACCGTCAAAAGTAGACGATCGATTGTAACGTGGGAGGTAGACTGGTAAGTTACGATTTCGTCACAGAAATCTAGATAGAAGCTTACAGACGTGCAAACACAGGGCTAAACAACTTGACGTTTTCACAATACTAAATACTGATACGTTAGTCCATGCATACGCTACTGTCTGGTCCCCTGAGGACAGTGGGTTGGTCTTTCTGGATCATGCCGTCAGTTCTTTTGATATGCATAGGACGTGTTGCATAAACGATAACCAGTATTGTCCGTCCAGAACGACAACGCTCCGGCCGACAACCAGACCCATGTAAAGGAGTGTAAGCTGTACAACGGAACCTGCGCTTACCAGAGTGAATTGATAAAAAATATTTTTTCATTTCGGTTCAACTGTGTATGTACTCAGTACGGGCTGTCCAGTGCGCCGGAGCGGTGACATGCGTGATGGCTTCGTATGAAACCCGATTTATCGGGGTATGAATGATATTCAGTAAAGGTGGTCTAGGTGGTCGGTAGCGAGAAGCAATCGCTAACGCGCAGCTGAGCGAGAGCGTAAACTTTGTCTCTTTTTCGTACGAATTGACCAAGATGTGTGTGTATGCGTGGTCTGCACGGGCTGGACGCTGACAGCCATCCTGTTCATTTTTTTGTTCGTCAGTCTTCTTTTTTACCAGCGCTTACCTTTGAATTTTCCCATGTCTTATTTTTGATTATACAGCCGTTGATCCTCAATTCATGTAGATTTAATTTTCCATCTATCATCGGTAATCAGTTGCTGGCGTGTAAGCTGCCCAACACCTCACTTTGCAGACCTCAAACTGAGAACATCACTAAGCCTCCATTGTCGAATTGTTCCCTTCGTCACCCCGTTATCGTGGTTGTGTATATTTAGTTTGCGTTATCGTGCTGAAGAAGGTGGGTGGAAATCTGCAGCGGCATTATCACCTGTCCATTGGTGTTGCATGTGGTGCACATTTTTGAGACCCGGCAACAAAATGACAGCGTCTCCGTCACGTGATCGCACGTTCACACCTTCGTCGAATGATTAGTCGCATGTTCGCTGCTTGTCAGTTGAGCCGATTCAACGGTGTGACCGGTTGATCATGGCGACAGCTCACCCCTCTCGTGACTGTCATCATTGCCCGCCCCCTTTAGTTCCATGTCGGTGGACCGAACTCGATTCTTACGATGAAGTTGCCGCAAACCAACAGGCTGCGGGGACTACAGTTGTCATTAGCCCGTTATTGCGAGGTGGACAGAGTGAAAAGGATCCATAAAACATTCCTGCAATGCTTCAATTTAATTGTAACACGATTTTTTCCAGAGAATGAAAAGGTAACCGCTAAGGCCTGCTCTCATCGGGTCTTGAGATTAAAAACAGCACAATCTGAATTACAAAAATACGAAGTCCTAATTTTGTGCAATCGCATTCTTTCAGTCTCTCTTGGATACTTGCCAGCGAGATATTCGTAAATGTTGAGCGGATCATAATTTACTTGCTCTTCTGGACTCCTCGCGTATTATGAACAGACAATATCACTAAAAACGCTTACTTCACGTAACGAACCTACCACAATGGTATTGAGTGAAGTAACGAGGAATTGTTCATTCGCAACAACGGGACAGTCATGAAATTGTTTTGTACACTCTGAAAAATGAATTCTCAACCATGAAAATCGACAGTCATCATCATAGACAGCAATACATCAGTGGTTCACACTGATGCTTAACTGCCACATAACCATGAAGAAACAAACCCTGTTTAGAAAGAGAGAAAAAAAGGGAGATGGTAGGAGACCTAACTACTAAAAATAGCTACGTCTACATTCAAACATACAACATCAAGGCGCCT